>APFE030085143.1:0-20908 GCA_000404065.3 Pinus taeda
CTTTTCCACCTAGAGGTTTTTCTACTCCTATATATATGTCTAGTCCGTCATCTCCGGAAGCCTATTTATATGGTGGTTCGTCTGTTCCTGTTGGGTATCAGTCCATTTCTGGTACTTTTTCAGGAGCATCTCCTCGTCCCTTCAAGCAGAAGTTATTAGCTAGAAGTAGTAGCAATAGTCAGTTGAGTGCAGAAGAAATTCTGATGATGTCAGGTCAGCCTCAAGGCAGTCAGTTACCGCCTGGGGGGCAGCCTCAAGGTACTCCATATGTGGCTGGGGGGCAACCTCAGGGTACTCCTTATCTGCCTGGGGGGCAACCTCAGGGTACTCAATTTGTGCCTGGGGGGCAACCTCAAGGACAGTATGTCCCTACAGGACAATGCCTTCCTCAGGGTCAACCCCATGCCCAATATGTGCCCCAGGGTCAACGCCAGTATTCTTACGTACCCCAAGGTCAACCTTCATATCAATATCAACCCTAGAGTCAATATTCTTATGTACCTCAAGGGCAACAACCCCAGTATCAGTATGTGCCCCAGGGTTATCAACCCCAAGGCCAGTATCAACCGCCTTCAGGTCAACCGTATTATCAATCTTACCCTCAAGCCGGTTATGGACCTCCATATCCTCAAGGTCAATACCCTAGAACGAATTTGGTGTGGGATCCTTCACAGAATCCGCAGATGTTGCAACCGAACATGAAGTCGTCTTCCCAACCTGGGCAGGTCACTGGTCCATCTCAGCAATCCGTCCAGTCTACGGTTTCGTCTTCTGCATCTTCTGTAGTCTCTCAGACTGGGCCTAGTACTCCTAGTACTCCGCCTCGAACGTCTGCTGCAGCTACTACAACATCTTCTTTATCCACCCCAACTTCTTCTGGAGTATCAGCAGTTCCGGTTTCTACTGTTCCTGTCTCTGTTCCTCAGACCTCTATGCCTTAGTCTGGACCTATGGTCCAGACTTCGGTTCAGATGCCTGTTGGAAGTACGGTTGTTACATCTCAACCCCAATTTATCCAACCTCCGTACCAAGGACAGTACCAACCTCAATATGGTCCTGCTGCTCAACAACCAACTTACCAGTATCAACCGTATCCTGGGTACACTTATCAACAACCTCAACAACCCCAGTACGGTCCGGTTAATCCTGGTTTTCCAGGAGGATATAATATCCCTAATGCGATCCCCATTCCAAGTTATCCTGGATATCCTCCTCCTGGGGCTGGTTTAGTGATCCCAAGTTTTCAAGATCCTAATCGGCAATTGCCTTTTATCGCAACTTTGGATTTACCAGACTTGACGCGTCTTACAAATGATCCAATAAGTTATCATCCATATTGGCCGTCAATGCCGAATAAGTTGCCCAGCGACATACTTGAGTGTAGCTCCTAGTGCTAAAAATAGATCCTTATTTTTAGGGATGCTTTTTGCTTTTTTCCTCTTCCCTTTTCAGGAAAGGCTGCCATGCATGCTTGGATAAATTGCATAGTTTTGGAGGGAACTGGGAAATTTGTCGACACATGCATCATATAAAAATTGATGGAATTCTTCTACGTAATTCCTAGGCTGAGTTGCTTTGGATGACTCTCATGCTCTGCACAATTTCCCAACTCAAGACAAGTTGTCAGCTGGGTTTACGCAATTTCTTTGCCTAAGCTCATTGTTGGCATGTTCTACACAATTTTGGAGAGCAATTTTGACTGTTGGGCTACTCTACGCAATTTTGGAGAGAAATGTTGATTGTTGGGCTACTCTACACAATTTGGAGAGCAATGTTGACTGTTGGGCTACTCTACGCAATTTGGAGAACAAGGCAGGCTGCCCTCTAGGACTACACAATTTTCAAAGACAGCAAAATAACCAGATGTGAACCAAGTCATGGGGTCAACTTGTGGTTAGTTAGAAAATAAATTAAGAGAACACAAGCTGCAAAGTGAAAGATAAACTTGAATGAAACATAACCACATGAGAAGTACAAGACAAGCTGCTAAGATTTTGAGGAGGGAGGGTAAAAAACAAAGTGAAGGAAAAATTTTGGACGGTGGTTGTAGCTGCTACAACATTGGTGACACACTAGTAGAACTTCAGCTCTCTGTATGGACCTTATTGCATGTAAAGAAATGTGATGCTCATGGATTTCATTCCTTTCACAGAAGCCCATGAAGGCCACTTCGTGACTAACCAAGGTTGCTCCGCCTTCACCATCATATGTGTTACGTGAAAAGTCATTAAGGAGAGTCATGAAGAATGTGCAGAGATTAAAAACAGACTTTGAGGACTGAACTTGTCATCTTGCCCTCCTTCTAACACCAAAAATGTTGATGGTGCTAGACACACCATGTCAGGGATCCCCCCTGTAAGAAGTCCCAACTAGATCTCAGACCGTTTGGAGTAGTATTCCCAATAGTAGGTAGTAAAGAAACGCCTTGACTGTATAATGTGCAGAGATAAGTGTGGTATCTTTGTCGAAAGCAAGTGTGTCACCTTGCAATGAGGCGAGTGAGATGCATGGGGGTTCTAATACATGAAGTGGAAAAGGAATTGTGTTTCTTAGAAGCCTGTAATATTATGCAACCTGAAAGGAACACACGAATTGAATGACATAACAAGCTAGAAATCAGAATAGTCCACAATACAAAGGAATGGGTTAAACCAACAGAACACTTCAACAAGATTCATACAATTATATACAAAATAGTTCATACACAAATGTGTAAGTTAAATAAAATACATTTCTAAAGCAACCAGAATAGTCCAACTACAACAACAATATATGCATGAAGATGCGCTAGCTCTGTTATATATTATTAAGTGAAAGTTCCATACATACAAACACCATTGACAACCATTATCCACAATAGTTGAATGTTACAGTAAATACTTCCTGCTCCTCCAAAGAGATGTACTCACTCTTCACTGTGGAGAAGCCAAGGCTCGTCACAATAATTTCCAAGCCTTCTCTAAGAAATGCCTAGCCAAAATCTTATCTCCCAAAAGCCTGTACTATGAGTTATGAGGTTCTATATATAGAAAAGGGTGTGGTTACCATTAACATTTCCCTTTGTCTCTTGGAATACCCTCATGAATCTTCACATTACAACAGTGATTGTTCACATTCCACTAATGACACTTGGAATTTCACTTACAAAATATTTACAATAATATAATTTCCACATATACCCATGTGGGACAAAAATAGGCTTGAGTCAGCCTGACATGACAAACAACATCATTGGGGTCTTGTGGAAAGATCAACTTGGTAACCTCGTCAGGGTGGTCTTTGGTGATGAATTGATACCAAGCTTGGTACTATGCTGTTGTGTCCCCGTATTGTTTGATAAAATCTTTGTCGAATCAGACTATTGCCTCCATGGCTTCAGGGTATATGGTTCTGAATTTGAAATCTCTGTCCAACTAATCTTGAAGCATGCAAAAAATTGTCCTGAGTGTGGTTGGACCATTGATTTACCTTTTCATGTTCTCTTCCCTAAGCTGCAAGTTATCAATGGTGTCTACGCGCATCAACTGCTCTATGTACTTGTCGACATCCAGCATGACTTGGTTCTTTGTCATGGCCTCAGTGAGGGTTCTGATGGAAGGACCTTGTGTGTTCATACTATGAAATCCAAACTTCTAAAAAACCGTGCATAAGAAGCCTCAATGCTAGTGATGAGCATAGGGAGTTGCTCATAATTCTAGATCAACATCCTAATATGTGCTTTGTCTAGCTTAGCCTCTAGCTTCATCCTCTTGTGCAAGTAAGGTGGGGCTCCCTTGTACCTCATTTTCTATTCTTGCATGTACAAAATAGCAAGTTGAATGTATTTGAGAGTTTGGGCTGTTTTCGAGTACTGCTACTAAAATCTGTATATATGGAAAACTGTTGTGTGCATGTGACAAATATTCTATACATTGTTTACATGGTGGCCTCAAAATTTGATATCTCCGCCACTATTTCTTTCTTCATCTCTATCATGGAGGATCCTATCGACTACTCTGTTCTCTCCCTAGCCTCTTGCAATTCCTTCACCATTCAATCATTATCTGATATCAATAACTTGACCATTGAACTTATGGCTTATACATAAGCCTTAAAAGCCTTGACCATGGCAATTGGATGTCTTCTAACATCTGGTACAATCACCCTTTATTTTGTGTTCACAGGTGATGTATGATCATCTGGGAGATGATTTATTTGTGCTTGTATAATCCTCTGTTGTGACTCATCAAAAGACAGATTGTAAACATTTGTCTCTGAATCATGATCAAGGAGAACAACCTCTCCTTGCTCACTCGGGAGTAGTTTTGGTTCTGGAGGTGGCAAACAATGTGGTGCAACCTTCAATTCCATCGGCATGAGATCAATGTCTTGGTCGTCTAGCTCATGTTCTGTCTCCATTTTTGTTACCTCAACCAACTACTCAACATGATGAGCAAGTTCCTGCACCTGCACCTATTCCCCAATTCATCATCTTCTGGCTACTATGCTGCTTCAACCTGTATCTGTGTAGTTTTCTCTATCAGTGCACCTTGTCCTTCTTACTATTCCTGTTTCTTCCTTTATTCTCTTTCTCTCCTCCTGAGCTCTTGTTATATGTTCAACTTCTTCTCCATCTCCTGCAATCTCCTTTCCGTCTCTTCCAACCTTTTCTTCTCTCTTCTCTTCCGTTCTACCCTCCTTTCACATTGTTGCCTCTTTGCATCTATTTCTAAAGCTAATCTCTCAACAAGTGGATCTTATTTGAACTTGTAGCTTTGCTCAGACTCTGCGCTCTCGAAAATCTTCCTCTTTCCTTTATCTTGTGCCAGTTTCCTGCTCACTGTTATTGTTGTTGCTTCATGTGGTGCTACTACGTGCAGTGTTGCTTTCAATGCTACAACCATGATGACTGGTTCATTAAGCCTAGAGGAGTTATAGAATTACCTACAAGGATCTTCCTCTTGCTAACGACATGCCCCATGGATCCATGGCTAGTACACCTTCGCACAATGGTTCTTTCATATGTAGTGGGGATCATACAGATTGAAGCTCTTGGTGCTAAACCCAAACTTCTTCAAGTCTCTAGTCTCAACATTTTCATCTTTCAAGGTATGGATCTCGTACAACCTAATCCACAAAGGAAAAGTAGGCCATGGTGCCTTCTTCCTCCCATGCACTCATGTTGATAACCTTGTGGAGATGTGGTATGCAACCTCTTGTATGACCAGCTTTTCCATGGAAAACCTTGGTAGCTCATGTGGAGGCTTCTACGCACCAAACATCTTGATGAAGGTGCCACTGGGTGAGGCATACCAATCTACAATGTTAAGCAATGCCTGAGCACTTCCTAGGACATGCAAGATGGATCCTGTTCAAATATCATCCTGTAAAGTGGGGCGATGAAGTGGTAAGAAAACATTGCCATAACTCCTCGGTAGCTGCACTCAAAGAGCAACTTGCAATAGGCATTCACAGCTTCCTCTGATGGTGTCCATGTCCAAGCTATGCTAGGGAACTACTGTTGAGCAAAAATTGCATCAAGCAGATACGTGAACATATAAAATCTTTATTTTCCATCCTTAGGCGAATTCTGAGGATTTGATACATGCACGTTCAGCTAAAGATCCAACATGTCTGACTAGTTGAAAGGCATTCCTTCATTTTCCAACTGATCTAACATAACAACCCAACTCTCCAGAAAGGTCTCCATGCTCTCTTGACCATACAAGTAACATGTGAACATGACCAGGAGTTGGTAAGCCTTCCTGAGTGACTTCGCCTTGTAGACAAGGTTGGGTGTTGTCCTAACTTTAATGACTCTTTTACCCAATGCTTCATGATATCTCTAGTGTTTAAATTGCAGTTGGGAGTGAAGAACAATGCATCCATATAGTTCACCAACTACGGCAAGTGGTACATCTGATGGCAGTTTTTCGACTTGAAGGTGGCAATCTGTGTCCCACTGGCATTGCTCAATGTCATCATCTCAGGATCAATATGTGAGACAACCTAGTGAATTATATCCATGCACGGGAAGTTGTGGTACCTGCATGCAACCCTGTACAAGCCTGACTTATGAATGTTGACATAGACTTGTCAATATTTCAGATCTTTCTTGCCATGTGATCTTCATGTCCTTCTATATGAACAACTATGTGTCTACATAGATGGGAAATTTCATTGGCACCTATTCAATCACATCTCCAGTGCTTCTCTCTACAATGTCCTTTGATCCAACTCTCTTGGAAACCATGATGCCTATATTGCTAAGAGACTGATCGACAATTGATGTACCTGGACACAGAGAAAAAAATGACGACAAGAAAATGTCAACTTTAAAATACAAATCTTCAAGGATCAATCATGCAACAAATTCGGTGACTGCTGGACAATATTGCGTAGTAGTGACTCTTAGAGATGAGGGATTGTCACCTGATACTACGCATTGCATAGTCCCAGTTGCCGGGGAGATGTGACATTGACTAGAACTACATAGAGCGCAATCCAGTGAGGTTGGCTGTGGACTGGAACTGCACAATGCATAGTTTAGTCTAGGTTGATTGTTGGCTGGGACTACGCAATCCCAGTGGGAAAGACTGGGTATTGTCTCCTAGAACTGCCTAGAGGACAGCTGAAGGCCAGTGACAGGTATATTCTACACAATTCCTGGAGCTAAGGCAAAGCTTTGAGGTGTAGGAATGTGTAGTGCATTCCAGGAAAAGCTAGATTTGAGCCAAGGCAACCCAAATCTGCCCAAGGAAAAATTGAAAACGAGTAGATATAAATGCGTGAGTGAAGGATGGTGAAGATATTAGTGAATGATCATGCATGCAATCAAAACCAATGCAGGAATCAATCAAATAGACGAACAACGAAGTTGGTGGGGAGAGTCGACGCACGACGATCGTTTGTGCAAAAACCATGTTATGCATGTGATGCTTAAGAAAGGCAATGCAAAACTTGAAGCAACACTTCTACAAGTTAAAACAAGCTAAAACTCCAATGGTCATTTAGTAAAACACTAAAAACGACACTCACACAAGCTAACGAATTAAAAGCAACTAAAAAAACAGAAAAAGACTTGAAAAGCAAAACTTACCCGGAAAAGATGTGCCAACTGTGCCAAAGGTTTCTAGATACCTCAAGAATTCTAGAACTCCAAGATCAAATGTGTAGAATGATCTTTGGGGCGCCATTTAAATAGATTTGGTAGATTCAGGGTTTATGATGCGCATGCAAAAATTCTAGGAAAATGCGACAAGTGGGAGAAAGTTTGTATAATCAACTTGAGTGTAACTCCCAATGCTAAAAATAGATCCCTATTTTTTAGGGATGCTTTTTTCTTTTTTTGGAAAGGATGTCATGCATGCATAGATAAATTACGCAGTTCTAGAGGGAACTAGGCAACTTGCCAACACATGCATCAAACAATAGCTGATGGAATGCTTTTGTGAAATTCCTAGGCTGAGTGGCTCTGGCTTCCTCTCATTCTCTATGCAATTTCCTAACTGAAGACAAGATGTCAGATGGGTCTGCGCAGTTTCTAAGCCGAAGCTTACTGTCAGGATGTTTTGCACAATTTTGGAGAGCAAGGCTGACTTCCGGGAAGCTCTGTGCAATTCTAGAGAGGAAGGCAGGCTACTAGGTTTCTTTGCATAATTCTTGAGAGCAAGGCAAGATTCCCTCTTGGACTGTGCAGTTTTCCAAGACAATGCAAAAATCAGATGTGAACCAAGTCATAGGGTTGACTTGTGGTTAGTCAACAAAGCAAGTAAGCGAACAAAAGTTGCAAAGTGAAAGATAAAATTGAATGAAACACAAGTACTTGAGAAGTGCAAGACAAGCTGCTAAGATTTTGAGGATGGAGTCTCCAAACAAATCAAAGGAAAATTTTTGAGGGTCATTGTAGTCGCTACAACATTGGTGAAACACTAGTAGAACTCCAACTCTCAGTATGGACCTTGTTTCGTCTAAAGTGAGTCTAACTCCTCTGAAAGTATTGTTCAATTCTTTAATCGTCATGGCTTCCTTACTAGCTTAAGTTAAAGATATATTCCTTGCCATTCTCTTGATTGGTCAGCACACATACCAAGCCATGTTAACTAAGTTGTTTCGATTGGGGAAGAGGGATATATTGATGCATAAGTAACATGTCAGATTTTTAGTTTCATCTCTGGTGTTGCTCCATTGCCAGCAAGCCTTAAAAGTACCTCGATGGAGTCACGCAGGAACACAAGCATCATTCTGCTGCTAGCGAGTCTACTCAGTACCTTGACAAAGTTACTTGCATCACCTCTCTACGTAGGAAGCTTTTCTCTTCTTTTTCCTTTATTTTATTTTTTTCATTTTCAGAGAACTATGCATAGGCACTTATTTATTTCATGAGTGGAAAAGGGATCCTGACTTATTTAGAGCATAAGAGGTTGTCGCTTTATAGAAGTATGTTATATATACCTCTGACATACTTGTTAAAGTTTTCCACTCACCTTACTCTACTTGACTGGGTTGAAAAGGGTTAGCCGAATATAGAAAAACTGATTAGAGTAGGCAGTACTAGTTAGAAGTGCAAGTGTTGTGTTTTCACCAAGACTCACTCTGAACAGAATGTATTTTCCTTCAAGGTGTCATTGACTGAAGACAACAAGCTCTTCATAAAGAGAGAGGACAACAGATAAATAATTGCTAACAGTTGTATAAGTCCTTTCGTAGTTCACCCTCCTTCTCTCAAGAACCAAACATGGTTTCATGTGAAGATAAACCTACAGGCGCATAAAAACTAAAAAAAAAAACAAGCAAAGAACAAAAGTAAACGAAAGAAACACAAGTAATCAAAGAAAAACATGTAAGCAAAGAAAACAAGAAATAAAATACTACTCCTACTCCTACACTAAACAATGCATAGGCCTACTCACGTAAAGTGATATCTCCAATGTAGCCACCGACGCATTGGTTTACCCATGTTGGTGAAGGCATAGTTGACCAGAAAGATATTCAAGTAAACCAGTGCAAAAAAAAGATAAGACAGTGAAGAAGAACATGCTCAAAGTTTAAAAGCGCCCACATAAAAGAAAAGAGTAAAAGCGCAAGACAAACACTCTGCGGGCGTACATTGATGTTGCAACACACTATGTGTAGACAATGAGCATGTACAGTCTTTTTACTGTGACAAATGAGCAAACATAAAAAAGGAAGACAACTTTCACTTAGCAAGAGTGCTCGTTGTGTATTATTCCTCCAATGCATGAATGATGGGATCATGTGAATTGTGGTGGAGGAAGTGAAATCCATAAATTAGATTGATCTCCAATGCAAACAAGAGAGTGATGAGGAGCCTAGGGTGTTTCAATAGATTTATGATCGGAGGCAGAACTAACCTCAAGACAACAAGGATCTGACATAACCATCAACTCAAGATGAAGTGCCTCGACAGCTTGAGGGGTTTCCACTTCATCATTAGGTAGATTGTCAAAGACTGGTGCCTTAGAAATATCAACAACAAGTGAATCAACATCATGATCAAATGGAGTAAAGAGATCACGATAGCCATCACCAAAAAATTTGAGATGTTCACCAACATCCTCATGATTTGACGAATCATACATAGAGGTTGATGAGAAACAAGAATGTTCACCCTCTAAGTTTCTAGAAAGAAAATATGCTAGATTGGATGGATTTAGAAAGAAAGATGTTTCCTCTTCATAATAAAATGAAAATCTGACATTCGGTGTGTTCTATGAATGATCGAAAGTAAAACCATCCGGGGATGGATTTTCACAAGACAAATCAGAAATGGAAAAATCACAAAATATGTCAAGAAACAACAAATGAGGTGAAGAAGGAAGGAGGTCATTATTTGCTGTAGATTCTTCTATAGATTCCCACACATACTCATCATAAATGACAATGCAGGTTGGCTTCCCAACACCAACTCCGTCGACAACTTGATCCTCATGAACAACGAATGTGGAGTTTGGAATGGGAGAAAACAACACAGTGCAATCCGGAGCATAAAAAAAATGAGAGGATTGAGGTTGAGAGAACAATTTAACGTGACAACCAACAGGCTTGCAAGCCAAATATGTGCAGATATCCAGAGCAGCTGGGGTGGGAGGATGTGACAGTTTAACAGATGGGTTCACAATTTCTCCCACCTCACACTATGGAGCTAGAGTTGTTTGATGAGAAGCATCCAAAGGTTACTTGTGAGAGAAACCTTGTTTGTCTTGGGTTTGGAACCTCTAACACCAAGGTATGCTAGGAGGGGTTCGAATGATTCTAACACATGAGGATTTTCAAATATGTGAAGAAGATACTAAAATCTTTCATGAATAAATTTCCAATCAATTTCATCTTCTAGGATTTGAAAAGTGATATTATGAAAGCAATCCAAAAATTGAAAAAGGGATTCATTAGGCGCTTTCCATAACTCCATAATTTTTTTATTAAGTGCTTTGTGATCATAATGATAGAAAGCATAGGCCAACTCTTTGATCACCTGATCATAAGAGTGAATGGAGGCTACGAGCAATGTGACACACCATTGGAGTGCATGCCCTTAGAACGTGAATGTGAACAACAAGTAGGCAATGTGATCCTCATGGATTTCATTCCTTTCACAGAAGCCCATGAAGGCCACTCTAAAACAAGGTTGCTCCTCCTTCACCATCATATGTGTTTCATGACAAGTCATTAAAGATATCCTCCAACACTTCAAAATCACGTCCATGAGATAAACATGTCGAAGGATTAAGTGTAATGCAAGCCATGAAGAATGTGCATAGATTCAAAACAGACTTTGATGACTCAGCTTATCAACTGGACCTCCTTCTAGCAACATAAATGTTGATGATGCTGGACCCACCAACATTTCAGGGGATATCACCGGTAAGAATTCCCAACTAGACCTTAGACCGTTTGGAGTAGGAGTCCCAACAGTGGGTAGTAAAGCAATGCCTTAATCACAATAACGCGCAGAGGTAAGTGTGATATATTTTTCGGAAGTAATTGGGTGACCTTGCAACGAGTGAAGTGAGATGCATGGGGGTTCTAACACACATAGGGGAAAAGGAAGTGTGTCCCTTAGAAGCCTGTAATAGTACGCAACCTTAAAGGAACACACAAGCTGAATGACATCACAAGATGGAAAGTAAAATAGTCCACAATCCAAAGTGATGGGTTAAACCAACAACACCACTTCAACAAGATTCATACAATCATATACAAAATAGTGCATAGACAAATAGGTAAGTTAAATAACATACATTGCTAAAGAAACCAAAATAGTCCAACTACAATAGACATATATGCATGAAGACGTGTTGGCTCTGATATATATTATTAAGTGAAATTTCCATCCATACATACACCATTGACAACAACTAGCCCAATAGTGGAACATTACAGTCAACACCACCTGCTCCTCCAAATAAATGTACTTGCTATGCACTGTGGAGAAGCCAAGTATCATCACAATTCTCTTCAAGCCTTCTCTGTGCAATGCCTAGCCAAAATCTTGGCTCCCAAAAAACTGTACTATGAGTTATGAGGTTCTACATATAGCAAAGGGTGGGGTGACCCTTGACATTCCCCTTTGACTCTCAGACTACCCTCATGACTCTTCACATTATAACCTTGACTTTTCACATTCTGCTAACGACACTTGGAATTTCAATTATAACATATTTACAATAATACAATTTCCACATATACCCATGTGGGACAAAAATAGGCTTGAGTCAGCTTGACAAGACAAACAACATCACTCAGGGTCTTGTGGAAATACCAAATCGGTAACCTCCTTGCGATGGTCTTCGATGATGAACTAATACTAGGCTTGGTACCACGCTATTGTGTCCCCATACTATTTGATGACATATTTTTCGAAGAAGACTCTTTCCTCCATGGCTTCTAGGTATATGGTTCTGAAACCTCTGTCCAACTCATCATGAAGCATGAACATCATTGTCCTCAGTGTGACTGGACCACTAATGTACCTTTGCATGTTCTCTACGCTAAGCTACAAGTCATCATTGGTGGCTATGTGCATCAGCTGCTCTATGTACTTCATCAACATCCAACATGAATGAGTTATTTCTCATGGCCTGGGTGAGGGCTCCGATGAAAGTGATCTTGTGCGTTTGTACTATGACATCCAGACTTCTGAAAAATTGTGCATAGGAAGCCTCAATGCTAGTGATGAGTGGAGGGAGCTATTCATAGTTCTAGATCAACATACGAATCTATGTTATTTCTAGCTCAGCCTCTGGCTTCATCCTCTTGTGCAAGTAAAGTGGGGCTCCCTTGTACCTCATTTTCCATTCTTGCATGTGCAAAATAGTAGTGTGAATGTCTTTGAGAGTTTGGGTTGTCTACGTACACTACTGCTGAAAACAATATAGATGGACAACTGCTTTATGCATGGTGACAAATATTCTATACATAGTCCACATGGGGCCCTACAAATTTTATATCTCCACCACTATTGCTTTCTTCATTTCTATTATGGCAGATCTTGTAGACTACTTTGTTCTCTTCCTAGTGCCTTGCAATTTCTTCGCCATTCAATGATTCTTTGCTATCAAGAATTTGACCATTGAACTCATGGCTTCTGCATAAGCCTTAGAAGCATTGGCCATGGAAACTGGATGTCTTCTAACATCTGGTAAAATCACCCTTTATTCTATGTGCACAGGTGATGTATGATCACCCGGGAGCTACTTTCTTCGTGCTTTTACAATCCTCTGCCATGAATCATCAAATGCCAGATTGTACACATCCGTCTCCGAATCATCATCAAGGAGAAAAACCCCTCCTTGCTCGCTTGGGACTAGTTGTGGTTCTAGAGGTGGCCGAGACTGTGGTGCGACATCTGATGCCCTCGACATGAGATAGATGTATTGGTTCTCTAGCTCCTGTTCCATCTCCATTTCTATTACCTCAACCAACTAATCAACCTTTTGAGCAAGTTCCCAAACCTGCACTTGCTCACCCTGTTCATCATCAAATAGCATATTTGCTGCTTCCACTTGTATTTGCGTAATTTTCTCTATCAGTGTGCCTTGTCCTTATTCCTTTTCCTATTTCTACCTTTCTTCCCTTTCTCTCCTCTTGATCTCTTGTTCTATTTTCAACTTCTTCTTTGTCTCCTATAATCTCCTTTCTGTCTCTTCCAACCTTTCTTTCTCTCTTCTCTTCCATTCTACTCTCCTTTCACACTATCAACTCTTTGCATCTATCTCGAAAGCTACTCTCTCAACAAGTGGATCTTCTTTGAACTTGTAGCTTTTCTCATCCTCCGCGCTCTTGACAATATTCCTCTTGCCTTTGTCTTCCGTCAGTTTTTTGCTCACTGTTTTTGTTTTTATTGTTGCTTCATGTGGGTCTACTACCTGCAGTGTTGCTTTCCATGCTACAAACATGCTGACCGGTTCATTGAGCCTAGAGGAGTTATAACAATACTTCCAAGGATCTTCCTCTAGCCAATGAAATGTCCCATGGATCCATGGGTAGTGCACCTTCGCAAAGTGGTTCTTGCATATGTAGTGGGGATCATACAGATTGAAGATCTTGGTACCGAAACCAAAATTCTTCAAGTCTTCATTCTCAACCTATGCATCTTTCAAGGTACAAATCTCATACAACCCAATCCGCAAAGGAAGAGTAGGCCATGATGCCTTCTTCCTCATATGCAGCCTTGCTGATAACCTTGTGGAGATGTGGTATGCAACCTCTTGCATGATCAACATGTTCGTGGAAAACCTCGGTAACTCATGTAGAGGCTTCTCTGCACCAAACATCCTGGTGAACGTGCCACCGGGTGAGGCATACCAATCTGCAATGTTAAGCAATGGCTGCATCACTTCCTGGGACATGAAAGGTGGATCTTGTTCAAACATCATCCTGTACAGCGGGGCGATGAACTGGTTAGATAACCTCGCCATGACTCCTCGGTAGATGTACTTAGAGAGAAACTTGCAATATACGTTCATAGCTTCCTATGATGGTGTCCATGTCAAACCCATGCCAGGGAACTATTGTTGGGCACAGATTGCATCAAGCAGGTACGAAAACAAATAGAATCTTGCTTGTCCATCCTTAGGAAGATTTTGAGCATTTGACACATGCACTTTTAGCTGAAGAGCCAACATTTCCAACTAGTTAAAAGGCCTTCCTTCATTTTCCAATTGATCTAACATAACAACCCAACTATGCTAGAAGGTCTCTGTGCTATCTTGACCATACAATTGACATGCAAATATGACTAGGAGTTGGTAAGACTTCTTGAGTGACTTCGTCTTGTAGACCTAGTTGGGTGTCATCCTAAATTTAATGACTCTTTTACCCAATGCTTTATGATATCTCTAGTGTTTACATTGTTGTTGGGAGTGAATAATAGTGTATCCATTGTTGTTCATTGACTATGACAAGTGGTACATCTGATGATAGTTTTTTTACTTGAATCTAAAAAGATTTTACCACTGACATTTCTCAATGTCATCATCTTAGGATCGATATGTGAGACAACCCAGTGAATTATATCTGCGCAATGGAAAGTGGGGTACCTGCATGTAACCCTATACAAGCCTGAGTTGTGAATGTTGACATAGAATTGTTGATCTTCCATATCTTCCTTGAAACTGCCTACAAATATGCCCTTTATTTCTTGCCATGTGATCTTCATGTCCTTCTCTAAGAACAACTACATGTCTGCATTGATGGGCAAGTTCATTGGCACTTGTTCAACCACGTCTCCAATGCTTCTCTCTAGAGTGTCCTTTTATCCATCTGTCTTGTAAAACATGATGCTTGTACTGCTAAGAGACTACTCAACAACTAATGTACTAGGAGACAGAGCAGACACTGACGACAAGCAAATGTCAGCTTTAAAACACAAAGCACTTCAAGGATTGATCATGCAACAAACTGGGTAACTGATGGGAAAGATTGCACAATAGTGACTCTCAGAGTTGAGGGACTGTCAGCTGGAACTATGCATTGCACAGTCCCAACTGCTAGTGAGATGTGCTAATGACTGGAACTACACATAGCACAGTCTAGTGAGGCTGACTATGGAATGGAACTGCGCAATGCACAGTTCAGTCTAGCTTTATTACTGGCAAGGATTGCACATTGCACAATCCCATTGGGAAGGACTGATCACTATCTCCAAGAAATACACAGAGCATAGATGGATATTAGTGACAAGAAACTTCTATTCAATTCCTTGAGCCAAGACAGAGCCTGAAGGTCCAGGAATGCACAGTGCATGTAGAGAAAAGCTAGATCTAAGCCAAGGTAGCCCAGATCTGCCCAAGGGTAAGTTGAAAATGAGTAGATCTAAATGCATGAGTGAAGGATGGTGAATATAGGAGTGAATGATCATGCATGCAATAAAAACCAATGTAGGAATCAATCAAATAGACGAACAACAAATTTGGTGGGGAGAGTCACCATATGATGACCATTAGTGCAAAAAACAATGTTATGCATGAAATGCTTAGAAAGACATTGCAAAGATTGAAAAAACATTTATACAAGTTAAAAAAAAAAAAACTAAAATTCCAGTGGTCATTCAGTAAAAAATTCAAAACAACACTCACACAAGCCAAGGAAATAAAAGCGTAAGAAAATGCAGCAAAAGACTTGAAAAGAAAAGCTTACTCGAAAAAGTTGTGCCAACTGTACCAAAGGTTCCTAGATGCCTCACAAATGCTAGAGCTCCAAGATTGAATGTGTAGAATGAGATCTCAGTTGTCATTTAAATATATTTGGTAGATTCAAGGTTTACGATGCGCATCCCAAAAATCTAGGAAAAATCAAGAAGTGGTGAGAGGTTTCTAAAATCAACTTGAGTGTAACTCCCAGTAATAAAAATAGATTCGTATTTTTTGGAGATGATTTTTTCTTTTTTGGGAAATGCTGCCATGCATGCATGGATAAATTGCGCAGTTCTGGAGGGAACTGGACAAATTTCTAGCACATGCATTAAAAAACAACTGATGGAATGCTTCTGTGCAATTCCTCGGCTGAGTCTCTTTGGTTACCTCTCATGCTCTGCTTAATTTCCCAACTAAAGACAAGCTATCAATTGGGTCTATGAAATTTATGAGCTGAAGCTCACTGCCTGGATGTTCTGCACAATTATGGAGAGCAAGGCTGATTGCTGGGCTGCTCTATGCAATTCTTGAGAGCAAGGTAGGCTGCTTTACGCAATTCTTGAGAGTAAGGTAAGCTGCTTTATAGGATTGCGTAGTTTTCCAAGACAATACAAGAACCAGATGTAAACCAAGTCACAAGGTTGGCTTGTGGTTATTCAACAAAGAAAGTAAGCGAACACAAGATGAAAGATAAATTTGAATGAAACACGAGCACCTGAGTAGTGCAAGACAAGCTACTAAGATTTAGAGGAGGGAGGCTCCAAAACAAATTGAAGGCAAAATTTTGGAGGGTGGTTATAGCCGCTACAATAGGTCCCTTGCTTGCAAGTCCAACAATCCTACAACATCATATGCACCTTCTTTTCGTTTCATTTTGAACATATTATAACCAATAGTGGAAAATATGAGTTGAATTTGGAAACTATCTAACTAATGTTAAAAACTTTGATATATGCAATGAATTAAGTCCTAAGCTACAAGAATCATATGTAAAACAAGATAACTAATGTAGAGCCTTTTCCAAGAAATCATAAACAAGAAATCATCACATAGTGTTTTTGGGTTATGATTGTAGAGTACTCTAATCAGGCTCCCATGAGAGAGATGAGATAGAGGTAACAGTCACAAACTTTTTGAGGAATTATATTCTACTAAAATGCAACAACTATTTAGACATTCTAAGCTAAAATAAGTATCAATACATAAGAAGGACCTAAGGTACTAGGGTTGGGCCCAAACCTAAGATCCTCAACCCTATAAACTAACTCAGTGATGGATCAATAATAAAAGTCTCATTATCATTGTAGAAATGTCAAAAATATCATATAATAAGTCAAAAATAGCAGTCACAAGTTCTTGAGCTCAATAGCTTTGTAGTTGCAAACAAATTCGAATCCTAATGAGTTCCTTGGAATGTTTATTTGTACAAAAGGGTAGCTATGAACAAATCCATAGAAAATAGAGATGTTTGTCTCCTAAAACTTGAGAAAGGTAGATATAGATCTTCCTTGAACTACACTGGCTTGGCTGCCAGTGACCTTGTCCTGCTTGGCTTCCAATGACTCAGAGTTGATGAGAGAAAAAGTGGTGATATTGGCTGAGTGAAAGAGTAAATGAAGTAGACAACCTCCTAGAATCTCTCCCTCCTGTCTACTCTGAGCTCCTGCATTGAAATTATCTCAAAATTGTCCCAATTCCTACATTTAAACCATGTTAGGCCACATGACATAGCAACACATATTTTGTCCTCCTCATTAAGCATAATATAGCAAAAAATGTAAACAAATGTGAGAAAGAGATAATTCTAAAGTTGGAGGATCACATTATGACCCTTGTGATATATCTATTGATGAGCCTCATCAGATGGGATACTTAAATTGTGATATTTACTTAAAATTGTAATGTGAAATAACCAAAATAGTGACAAGATAAGTTAAACATTTCATTAACATAGGAAATCTTGATAAACTTCATCAAAAATAATTACAAGCTTGAAAAAAAAAACACTTTTGTACAAAAAGAAAAGGTCAACATTGGTATGTAGTCCCACAAGCATATAATATATATATATATATATTTATATATATATATATATATTTAATAATATTATATATATATATATATATATATTAATATATATATATAATATATAATATATAATAATAATATATATATATATTTATATATATAATAATATATAATTTATATATATATTTATATATATATATAATAATTATATATATATATATATAATATCTATATATAATATAATATATATATATATATATATATATATATATATTATCTATATATATATATATGTGCCCAAAATTCTATTGAGTGTGCAAATAGAGTTAGAAAAAAAAACTACATAAACCCTAATAAGAAAAAAAACCATGTCCAAAACCCTAGTAAGAAAAAAAATCATCAAAACTAGAACCCTAATATGTGCACACACACGATATATATTAATTTGAGATTATTTTTTTCCTCACCATAAGACGACATACATAATGTCTATCTGTAGCTATTGCAATGGAATTTGATGAACAATAGGCCAAGTAAGCATATTTATCATGCCTATGTGTTGTATCGACAAAAGTTCAAACACAATGTAGAATCGAGATGATATTGAATGTTTTCTCAAGTAAGAAGGGATGAGTGCCAAACTTTGTGAGGATGATGGGTTGAGGAACAGTCTATTTGCATCGAATGAGGTGGTAAAGTAGGACGGTTTTTACTTCCTCTAATAAGAAACAATCAAACTCTAGTAAAGAAAGTCCCAAACTGCAGACCTATATAGAATTGTGGGCTATACAAGAGTGTCCGTGAGTGATATCCTTGACTATATGTTCTAAAACTGATACTGAAAACAATGTCTCTCTAGAAGGGCAAAGGACATATAGCCCTAGGTGCAAATGCATGCTGCAAATTGAAGGGAAGACCCATTAATAGTATCTCGAGATAAGTATATGTGGTGATGATCTCGATCTCCTCACCATGTTTTCTATCTCCCATAAATACATTATTCTTGTGGACTTGAGGCTATCAAGTCAATCCATTTCCCACATAGTGGAAATCCTACATCACTGGGAAATGTCATATAGAGACACATTATTTGGTCAAAGACCAGGTAAAAACCCCATAATGGGGAAAACCATTTAAAAAATTCATCAAACGTTCAACATAGAGATACATAGTCCAAATTCATCAACAATAACTCAAAGGTCAAACCCTTGACCAACAAAGTCAACCAAAAAATATCCAATCAATTATGAGCAAAAAAGTCAAATCTAGTCAATCCTTCAAATCTACAATTTTAGTCAAAGTCAATAGTAGTCAACATTTCCCTAACCAATCAACATTTGATAGTCAAAATCACCCAAAGAGTTCAATCAAAGAAGCAACAAACTTGACCTTCCAATCTCTGTCAAACCTAATGAAAACATATCCCACAAAATTCTATCAAAGTCAAAGATTTTACCTACAAAAACCCTAGCAAAGAATCTGAAGTCAACGTTGGTCAAAATGTTTAGAAAATCTTGGTCAAATCAGCAATCAACTTAGCCTCCCAAATAGTCCAATAATTTGATCAACCCAAGTCAAATCTAAGTCAAAGGTTGTTCAAATAGATCCAAAAATAAAGTCAATGCTAGTCAACAAATTCACCCTCTCTCTCTTGTTGAATTTGTAACTATGGTTGGTCTTCATAATGTACTTGTGCTCACTTGGTGTAATTATATTTATCATTGTAAAACATATTTAAATGCTTGAATCAAAGGAAAATTTATTTTGAGTCAAAGTCCCATTGTGACTTTTATAAGATGTAAATTTGAATTTTTTAAATGAAATTTTTTGCTTCAAAAGTGACACGTTGGATTCCCTCCAAGTTAAGTCATCCTTGGAAAAGAGACATGTCCATTCACCCTAGATAGACTGTTATATAAAGGAAGCTCAAGCCCCTCATTTGGTAAATTAACATTCCTTTGTCAAGACAATTTCTAGGCAACTGAGCGTTGGACAAGAAGGACAAAGAAGAAGGCCAAAGTTTTTCTCTCTCCTATATCTCTCTAGAAAATCACACATCTGAAGGAATATCCCTTGGTGATTCACAATTTATGGGGAAACTATTGCAAGGGGCCAATTTTTTTGGGTTATTGGGGCAATTGGTATTGTAGAAGGGACGGAATTATAGAAGTGCAAGATCAAGAGAAAAGCTTAGGATATGATTTGGGTGACTTGAATTGGAGGAGAAGACCATATTTGACCATAGATCTAGGTATATGTCACAAGATTTGTTGAACTTTAACCTTGAGGTTCGAATTTGGGGGAACCTTAAAAAAATTTTGAGTTTCGAAGAACCCCATTGAACCTCAGAGCCATTGACCGATTTCATAGATAAAAACTCATAACCTCATGTCACAATGCAAGCTTTTAATTAATGACATGAGTCTAATAGTAGACTTCAATAGAGATCATCTCATTCCCTACATTTCAAAGCATGATACCTCTAAGAAGATGTATTATGCCCTAATAAATATGTACACTATTAAGAATGTTGGTCAATCCATGAGTTTGAATAATCAGCTACGGAATAGAAAGATGACTAGTGACGACATTATAGCAATAAGGATTTCACAAATCAAAGATCAAATTACAGCTATTGTAGAATCTATTCCCGACCAAAAACTTGTGACTACAACACTCAATGGTCTTCATATATCATGGTATGCATTTGAAACATGCATAAGCAATTAGAAAAATCTCCTTCATTTGAGAAATTATGGACATCATGTGCTCAACAACAAGCAAGATTGATGACTAGAGATGTTAAATTGTATGGTGTGTTCTATTCTTGCAACACTTACTTCAATGTCTTATTATCCCAATAACAACTTTACTTCAGATTCCAATAACAATCACATTAAAACTTCAGTGGCATTCACTTTGTATCATCATTGACATTAATTGTAGATAGAACATCAACAATAAGTACAAAAAGATATGAGATGATAGTGAATTGTGTAAAATGAAAAGTTTCAAGTGAATTTTATACGTAAGATACCAAAGAGACATGTCTCTTTGTAAATTGGATCACATAACTTAACTTTATAATTTAAATTCTACTAATTTTGCACATTTACATTTTTACCCATATTTGTCAAAGTGTTGAAGAACATATAAATAATGGTGGGAACTAACTCCTAGTAAGTATATTTAATTACCTCTTTTTCCTTATCCCATCTTTTACGCAAATACTTGCTTAAATTATC
>APFE030085143.1:21390-75807 GCA_000404065.3 Pinus taeda
AGATATAGCGAGAGAGAGAGAGAGAGAGAGAGAGATAATTCATAAAATGCTTATAGGAAGGGGAATCAACATAAGATGAGACCTTCTTCCTCTAAGAAGAAGAAAGACTTATCTAAGATACAATGTTATGGTTGTCAAGAATATGTAAATTTCAAGAGAAATTGTCCTAATATGGCTAACAATGAAAGAAAAGGGAAACAACATGCTTACACAATAGAAGTTGAAGAAGATGAAAAACCGAAGAAGTGCAAAGGTGAAAAAGAGTTATTCTACTACTCTCCTTTGACAGGTTCCTTTGCAGATGAAGAGGATAGGTGGCTAGTAGATAGTGGAGCATTAAGACACATGACCAGAGAGTGTGGGAATATCTCAAGCATGACATAGAAGAGGTTATCTCAAAGGGTTTGATTGGGATACAATATGTAGTCAAAGGAGTTGGAAAGAAATCCATAGAGATGGAATGTGGTAACTACATACATCTCAACAATTTCCTTTATGTAGCAAGTTTGGAAAAGAATCTCGTCTTTGTTTCTTGTTTAGGAGATAAAGGAGATAGGGTTCCCTTTGTGGATGGAAAAGTACTTGTATGGTCAAAGGGATCTAGTATAGATGATGCTAGGGTTATTTGGATTCATGATGGAAGATTGTATAGACTTGTGAGTCAACTAGATCAAGCATTAGTACATGATGAAATAGATCCAAGTGAGCTATGGCATTGAAGGTATGGCCATCTTCATTTTAGAGCATTCCCTAAATTAAGTAAAATGGTGCCAAGGGTTCGTAAAATATAGATAAAAGATGATGGTGTATGTAAAATCTATGCTCTTAGTATAACATTAAGAAAGCATTTCCAAATAATGATAACATATATAAAGAAGCTTTGGAATTGATTCATTATGATTTTTGTGGTCTGATGCTTGTGAAATTACTTGGTGGTTTTTTATACTATGTGACATTCCTTGATGAATTCTCTTGGAAGACATGGATATATACCTTGAAGACAAAAGATGAGGTATTTGATAAGTTCCAGGAATTCAAATCTAAAATGGAAAACTTGACATGTAAAAAGATCAAGATATTGAGATCTAACAATGGAGAAGAATACACTTGAAAGGAGCTTGTTGTTTTTTTTAAATAGGTTGGGATTAAGAGGGAGCTAATTGTTCGCTATAATCCACAATAGAATGGTGCGTTAGAACAAAAGAACCTATCCATTCAAGATTATGTCAAGGCCATGATGTATGATTTTGATTTTCCATTGTTCTTATGGGGTGAAGCATGATGGACAACTATGTACATTCAAAATGAAAGTCCTCTTAGAGTTCTGGAAGGTATATCTCCTAAAGAAGCTTCTCCAAAATGAAGCTAGAGGTTGGGAACATGAGAATACTTAGTTGTCCTATATATATTCATGTTCGTAAGGATAAGAGGAACAAGCTTGAGCCTTTAGGAACAAAAGGAATATTTGTTGGATACAGTGAATCTTTAAAATCCTACAAAATTTACATTCCAAAACAATGACAAATTAAGGTTAGCAGAGATGTCACCTTCGATAAGAAAGTGGCATATTGGTAGTCTAAGGAAGTCTCCATATACTCCTTGGATGAAGTAAATTAGGAAGCCTCAAGGGAGGAACAATATAGTTCTACATAATGTACCCAAAAGGCTAGAAGGGCCTTAAGATACAATAGAACCAGTCATAGTTCTAGAGATCAAGAAGAGACTATCATGGCTTAGATCCACATTAGAAGAGGCAGAAGGACATGCAGATCCTAATGGAACATATAGAGAAGGTAAGAAATCTAAAAGTTTCTCCATCTATGAAGCTCTCATGACAAAAAATATTGATGAAGAAACTTCCACATATGAAGAAGAAACCAACCAACAAGTGTGGAAGGAAGTTATGAACGAAGAGTACTAGTCGATAATGTAGAATGATGTTTGGGAGATTGTGCCAAGGTCTAAAGGGAAGTCAGTGGTGAATTCTAAGTGGATCTACAAGATTAAGAATTTTTTAGATAGGATTATTGACACACACAAGGAAAGGTTCATGGCTAGAGGATTCTCCTATAAAGAGGGATAAGACTATGATGAGACATTTTCTCCAGTTTCTAGGTATACCTCTATTAGATCCATCATTTCTCTTGTTGCTTCCATGGGATTGGAACTACACCAGATGGATTTAAATACTTCTTTCCTCAATGGAGTAATTGAGGAAAAGGTTTACATAGAGAAACCTCAAGTATTTGAGGTACATGGAAAGGAGTATAATGTTTGTAGGCTAAAGAAGGCCTTGTATGGACCCAAGAAATCTCCAAGAGCTTGGTATGCTCATACTAAAATCTATCTGATGAGACTGGGATTCACCAAGAGCGAAGCTGATATAAACTTGTACTTTATGGTTTTGAGGAATGCATCTTTGATATTACTATTATATGTTGGTGACTTGTTTCTGACAAGTGCTATGCCTCTTCTCATTCAGTGCAAGAAGCATTTGGCTTCTGAGTTTTACATGAAGGATCTTCGATTAATGCACTATTACCTGGGATTAGAAGTATGGTAGAAACCTAGTTAATTCTTCTTTAGTCAAGGAAAGTATGTGATAGGGATCCTTCATAGATTCAGTATGATGGATTGCAAATCCATGGTGACTCCCATGGTAACTAACTTGAAGAATTTAAGAGGATCCAACTCCAGATTGGTAGATTATCTATGTATTAATGAATAATTGTTATGTTGATTTATTTTGTTAACATCAGACCAAGCATTTTCTTTGTTGTGAACACCTTGATCTAGTTCCAGGTAGAACCAAGAAATAAGAACTAGATTGCAGCAAATCACATCTTGAGATATTTGCATGGTACAGTGAACTATGGCTTGTGGTATGTTGCAAAAAAGGATGTAAAACTTCAAGGATATTCAAACATTGATTTGGAAGGAAGTGTTGAAGACAAGAAGAGTACCTCAGGAGTATGCTTTAGTTTGGGATCCACTGTGATATCGTGGATGAGAAGGAAGAATAGGCTGATTTCACTCAAAACTGCTGAAGTAGAGTACAGCACAGCCAATGAGGCATGTACAAAAGTAGTATGGCTTCAAAAGTTGTTTGTAGGATTGTTCAACCAAGATTTGGAACCAATGGTGATGCACTATGATAATAAATGTCTTGTGAATCTTTCATAGAATCACATGTTCCATGACATGTTAAATCATATTGAGATAAAGTACCACTAAATGCATGACATGGTGCAAAGGAGAGCGATAAGGCTCGAGTGGATCTCCACTGATAAGTAGACAACTAATGTTATAACAAAGTCATTTATGAGGGACAAGTTCATGTACTTCAGAGAAAAACTAGGGCTCGTGGAGATCACCCCTCTCATTGAGAAGGAGCGTTGATTTTTCTACAACATGGATGGAAATTCTCCCTAAAGGGAGAATGGGTCCAAGAGACCCAGAGGGCTCAACAGGCAGTGATGAATGCGTGTCACTTGGAGGAGAACCCTAATCACACACCAAAATGGTGGAGTGAGGTACTGGACCCTTATCACATATCAAGCATGGTCGAGTGAGGTCCTTTAGCATCTAGACTTTGATCACACACTAGAAGGGTAGAGTGATGTCTTCGACCCTGATCACACATCGGACAGGGTGGAGTTAGGTCTATTTTAACATTTAGACTTGATAAACAACCAAGTAGGGGTTAATTGATGTCTTGGTTTATAGTGCTCACCAGGAAGGGTGAGTGAGTTCTTGCTAGTTGAGGGTCTCAACATTTTTGACTAGGTGGTAGCCATGGGATTAGAGGACCGATCATTCTGAAGTAGTGTGTACTAATATGATGAAGAAATTTCCATGGGTTTGGTACTGCCCCAGATATAGCCACTGGAAGATGTTGTGATAGATGATGATACTGGTAATAATGGATAACCTTTTCGTCAGAGAAATTTATTCAATTTGAGAACACTTATGGTGTTGATTATTAATACCTCCCTAGTTAGGAAGGATTGTTGAATTTGTAACTATGGTTAATATTCATAATGTACTTGTGGTCACTTGATGTAATTACATTTATCATTGTAAATAATATTTATAAATGCTTGAGTCAAAGTCCCATTGTGACTTTTAAAAGCTATAAATTTTTTGAAATGCAATTTTTGGCTCCAAAAGTCGACTAATCTCCAAGTCAAGTTTGCCCTTGGCCATGGGAAACATCCATTCACTATAGAAATACTACCATATAAAGGAATCTTGAGCCCCTCATTTGGAAAATTCACACTCCTCTCTCAAGATAGTTTTCTGAAGCAATGAAGGTCCCTTAATGATCGCAACCGATCCTTCCAACCATAAACCGAATCTGTGAAATTGAAAACTATGGGATCTTTGAATCAGACATGAAATATTTAAAATCGGGCCTAAAATTGGGCATTGAATCGTTGAGATCATACCAGTCCTTAGCGAAACATGAATTGAAAGGCTACAAATTAGCCAAATCCTAGCACCTTTGAATCTAGGCAAGTGAGTGTAGGATGAGAAGGACAAAGAAGGATAAAGAAGGCCAAATTTTTTCTCTCTCCTATCTCTCTCTAAAAACTCTCATGTGAAAAGGAATATTTCTCTATGATTCGCAGTTTCTGGGGAAACTGTTGCAAGGGGCCAAAATGTTTTGGGTTACTAGGGAAACTACTGCAGGGGAAAACATCTAGGGCAATTGGTATTGTAGAATGACCAAAATTCTGGAAGTGGAGGCTCAAGAGAAAAGTGTAATATCTGATTTGGGTGACTTGACTTGGAGGATAAGATCAGGCTTGACGATAGGTCTAGGTGTGTCTCTTATTGAAAAAGAAAAATTCCTTTATTGAAAAGGTTGTTGGGTTTTTCCCCGTAGTGGGCTTTCCCAAGGTAAATCTTGTCTCCCTTTTTGTGCATTGTGATATTTATTATTCTATTATTCATTTTTGGTAAATTTCTGAGGGATAATTATTGAATGATATATTTCAACAAGTTAAACTAAGATCTACATCAAAATTAATTACTAAAATTTTAGAAATATTATGCTAACCCCAATTTCACTATAAACTCAACATATCCTTCATACGTGTGGGTTCAGACCTATATGAACCAATCAAGAGAAAAATGTGTTCTATGATGATCATCCAAGTGATGTGACATGCGGTGTATTTATATGTGGTTGAGGAGACCCAATTTCTCCTTGAGGATGACTTGTACTTTTGTGTAAATGTGGGTTTCACATTAAAAATAATATTTTTCCATGTGAAAATTAAATTCTGCCAAGTTCTACTAGGGTCTTCTCCAGATGAGGAAGACTTCCCAATGGAGTGATTTTCTCCCTCAGCTGCCAAATTGCAATAGTAATGGGGATGAAAAATTATTCCATCCATCACGATCATGAAGTGCTCAACATGGAAGGCCATTTGTGGACATAGCCAACCTCGAGGGCTTATCTAAGTGACCAATACATATTATGTATAGATATGATCTAGAATTATTGTATTCATCTCTTTTTTATTGGTAAGATGTGGTGGGGTGAACATAAGGAATATATAAATGGAGGAAGCTGATCTAATGTAATACTAACTAAAGTAAGGAGATCCGAGACTCCGGTGTACTGACATTGAGATCAAGGAGAAGTATTGGTTGTTGCAATGGACTATGACGAAAGTAGGCCAAATAAGAATATTTGTCATACCTCTACGTTGTATTGATAGAAGTTTGAACACGGTGTAGAAGAAAAACAATAATGAACATTGCTTCAATTAAGAAGAGGTGAGCGCCAAACTATGTGATAATAATGGGCTAAGGAACTATCTATTTTCATCGAATGAAGTGGAAAAGTAGGATGTTTTATACTCTCTCTACAAAGGACCAATCATATTCTAGAAAAAAAGGTCCCAAACTTCAGACCCACATAGAATTATGGGTTGGACAAGAGTGTCCATGAGTACAACTTGGAATATAAGTTCTAAAAGTGGTATTGAACAATCTTGTCTCTCTAGAAGGGAAAATGACACATAGCCCTAATTGATTCGGGGTGGAAGTACATGTTGCAAATTGAAGCAAAGACCTATGAATAATATCCCTAGATAAGTATATGTGGTGATTATAGTGATCTCCTCACCATGTTTTTCTATCTCCCATAAATACATTATACAAGTGGGCTTGTGGCTATCAAGTCAATGCATTTCCTGCATAGTGCCAATCCTACATTAATGGGAAATTTCATATGACCAAATTTTAAATCTCCCCATGGTTGTTGCATATCCTTTTATCAAGAATTTTTAAGTTTTCTTCACTACTCCCTTTAAGGAAGTAAGTTGAGATGAGTTTTTTCCTCACCATAAGACTGTGTACATAATGTTTATCTGAGCTATTGCAATGGAATTTTATGAACAATAGGCCAAGTAAACATATTTATCATGCTTTTGTGTTGTATCAACAAAAGTTTGAACACAATGTAGAATCAAGATGATATTGAATGTTTCTTCAAGTAAGAAGGGGTAGGCACCAAACTTTGTGAGGATGATGGGTTGATGAACTATCTATTTGCATCAAATGAGGTGGTAAAGTCTCTAATAAGAACCAATAAGACTCTAGTAAAGAAAGTCCCAAACTTCAGACCTATATAGAATTGTGGGTCAGACAAGAGTGTCCATGAGTGACATATTGGACTATATGTTCTAAAAGTGGTGCTGAAAACATTGTCTCTCTAGAAGGGCAAAAGGACACATAGCCCTAGTTGATATGGGGTGCAAATACATGCTACAAATTGAATCGAACACCCATTAATAGTATCTTGAGATAAGTATATGTGGTGATGATCTCGATCTCCTCACCATGTTTTTCTATCTCCTATAAGTACATTATGCTTGTGGAATTGTGGCTATCAAGTCAATCCATTACTGCATAGTGGAAATCCTACATTATTGGGAAATGTCATATGACCAACTTGTAAATCTCCCCATGGTTATTGCATATCCATCTATCAAACACTTTTGTGCTTTCTTCAACATTACTCCCATTCAAGAAGTAAGTTGAGATGAGTGTTTTTCCTCGCCATAAGGCTGTGTACATAATGTCTATATTTAGTTTTAGTACTTCCTATTTGTTCACTCTTCTTATTGATGATGAAAGTGAAAAATGAGCTTTTTAGAGTTTTCACTTATGCTTTCAACTTTTTTGGACATTTTGTTACCCCTTTATGGAAACTATGAATAGGGGTGTGTTTAGGTGTCCTTGAGGTCTATATTTCTAATTTGAGGTGTGAGAATAGTATAATATGAGGGAAAATATTGCTACAAAAGGAATAATAAGTAGATACCATAATAAATTTGTACTAGTGAAGTGGTATATGTGACTAGAATGGATCTTCCTAGGATTTCCCCCTCCACAATCATTTCTATATGAGTAGCAACCATAAAGCATTTCACCTATAGTTAATGATGGTATGTGTATAACAAATCCATAATGATAGTATTATATAGTGTGCACATTAGCATAGTTGTTGTGTAATACGATCAATATTTCACAACCATACATGTCTTTAAGTCTAATCATCATACTAATTTTATGCATAATAATTTGTTCAAAGTTTTATAGTTTTTGACTCGACAATTGTTCTTTCATTTTAATTCTAAATATAGTTTAGCCGGTATAATAAGTTGCTATCATAATTAATTTCTACTAGCAAAGTGGTCTATGTAACTAGATTGGAGCTTGCTAGGGTTTTCCCCACCACAAAGCTTTCTAGATCATATATCCCTTGGTAATTTCACCTCTAGGTCATGATAGTACTTATATAACAAATCCATAGTGGTAATATTATATAGTGTGTGCATAAACATAATTTTCATGTAATATAACCAATATTTTCACAACGATGAATGAGTTTGAGTTTAATGACCAAACTAAGAAAATTAGAGAAAGTCACAATGCAAAATGCTTTGCTTCAAGTGTTTTAATGTTTGACTACAGATAAGTTGAATTTGAAAATATGATTTTGTTTACTTTTAATGCTAAATATAGGTTAGTTGGTTGTAAAATATACCAAATTCGTATAATGACATAGTGAGCCACTCAAAACTATTCTTTAAGTAATGAAATTCCCTTTATATAGTGATTTTTTGTCAAAATAGTTTTCTAGGAGAATTTCTGGGTTAAAAGTTTAGCATAATGTGTAGGTTGTTGAGAATTTTTTTGAGAAATATGCCCATTGACTCCCAATTCCAAAATTGTATTTTTCACTAGGTTGTACTAGAATCTGGGTTCCTATACTTGTTAACCCTTGAATTAGTGAACAAAATTAGAGGAGTTTCAAAACATATGAGATCATTTTAGATTTAGATTGACTTGCAAGTTAGATTAGATGAGTTTGGTTGAAGAAGTTTGGACTTTTGTCCTCTCTTAATGTTAGGTAGATTGCTAGATTACCTATCTTCAACTCCATATTGTTCCTTCATAAATGCATAAAGATCATTAATAATTGAGAGAAAGCTCTAGAGATAATTAGGTTGGAGATGTTGTAGTTCACGAGGGAAAATATTCCTCTTGATAGAACTCAAACGGGAGAACAAAAAACTTAACTACATGAGATTAATCTTGAAGTCATCAACACAAGCAAGAAGGCTTTGAGGTGGAGGAGAAAAACTTTGTTGCATCAACAAGTGTGGAGATATCCCACTCTGGTGATAGACCTTGACCTATCCAAAGGAAGGGAAACCTGTGTAGGAGAATCGTGTAAGATATCCTCATTGAAAAGTAACAAAGTTTAATTGTTAGAGCATTTTGAGTAGTTGAGAAGTCATATGCAACATGAGGGTTGGATGAGACACTAATAGGAGCATTGCAAATGGTACAATGATAATTAGATGAGGAACTAATAAGAGTATCCTGAAGAAGTGAAGACATTTGAAATACGAACACTAGGTGAGTCATCAATAGAGTCCTAATTGGTTATAGGAGTTTACCTAGATACTATAGGAAGAGTACTTGAGAGAGTTTTATAACTAGAGAGAGAACCACTATCATACTATAAAGTAAAAGGGTACATTAAAGCACAACACTAGTAATCTAGAAGAGAACCTACATGGTAATGAGAGGAGGCATGATCCATGGAAGCATGTTAATATCCATCTAATGAGTTTTCTAAAATAACTAATGCATGTGATCTTGATCGACCTTTAGTAGGAGCTCGTCCAAAACAACCTCTCTATATTCAACCATGCTTTTCCAATGGGTGGATCACAAAGGTGGTAGCCTTGATAAATGTCACTATAGCCAACTAGATTGTAGCAGGAATTTGGAGATGCTATTTTGTTTTGATTTTCATTATGAACGTGGGTCTATGCATTAGATCCAAAGATTCTGAAATGTGAAAGGGAAGGTTTACTTCCATACAATTTTTCATAAGTAGTCATACCTTTGATAACACAAGTTGGTGTTTTATTGATCATAGGATTTGTATCTCATCTCCCTAGAATTATAGCTTCATTTTATTAGAGTTAAGCATGCAATGAGACATCTCTAGCCCTATTCATTCTGTTTACTACACCATTTCGTTGTGGAGTGTAAAGAAGGTCCTTTTCTAAGAGATGCCATGAGATATGATAAATGATTGGTAAGCATTGATAATATATTCACCTATGCCATTACTTCTAAGAAACCTGAATTTCCTCCTGCTTTGGTTATCCACAAGAGATTTGAATTCTTTATATTTATTGCTATACCATTTCTCATAAGTAGTCATGTTAAATTTCAAATGCCATTTAGTCATGTTTATTTTCTCACAACAATTTTTTTAACCCCAAACATTTTATTTATTTACTCAAATAAACGCCGAATTACTGAAAATAAAATCAATCATATGATCAAATTATAGAAATAAATATATGCAACAGAAATGAACACATAGAGATCAATCACACATTACAGAAATAATTCATCCACAACAATTCTCTATCATCTATTAATCTGTAAAATCTAGGTTTTTGACCCACACAGATACAAGGAAAATACAAATATCTGAAACCTGTAACGCTGCTCCCACATAATGAATTATGCCCAAGGAATTCGGCCTCAAGGAAATCAGCCTGAGATAGAAATTGGCTGAAATACTCATCGAACTAAATAAAACTATGCCCTACTTGTGTGCCACTACTACACATTAGGGAAAAAACAGCCCTCCAACAGTTCAGCGTACTCCAAATCAAATTGATCTCCCTCCAGCAACTTGGCCCTACAATCTCCTCCACTCAGACTCTTGTATTCACCCTCAATCCATTTGCACTTCTCCTTCTCTCCCCTCCAATCCACTGAGCTATTCACACTAGAGAAAATCACTTTCTCTCCTTGATGATTCATTTAATTGAGTTCAATATCTTCACCTATTTGCTAGGTATCTATAATCTTCATTAAGCCCAAATCCACAACCCTAATCTCCCTTCTAGAATTATCTTGGAGATCAATGGTTGGTATTATTTCTGTCACTTAAATAATTAAATTACTTATCTTTATAAAATGACTTAATAGCCCACAATGATTAATTTACTTTAATTATTGTACTTTTCCTAAGTTAGACTTAGTAAATAAGACATAAATCTCTTACTCCACTAGGCAAGCACCTATAAGGAGAAAATATTTTTTTCCACATACTAAGACACCAAGCCTATGTAGAAGACCTTCTGAAGCTACCATAAGCTTCAACACTCCCTCCTATCAACAAAGGGATTCCCCACCACCCCCAACTTATCTTGGTACTTCACAAACTTCCCTTTCACTAGAGGCTTAGTGATAACATCTACTACTTTCTCCCTTGTAGGAATTTACTAAAATCTCATAGCACCTTTCTAGACACCATATTTGATGAAGTGATATATGATCTCAATGTTCTTGGATTAATCATGAAACACGAGATTCTCAAAGAGCTTAATGCAACTTTGATTATCAGAGTGGATCATTGTTGGCCTGATCTGCAGATCAAATAGTGCTACAAGAATCTTGTGAATCCACATTTACTCACAACTCTCCATACTCGATGCCATGTACTCTGCCTCTACTAAACTAAGTGTCAATTCTTGTTGCTTCCTGATGAACCATGAGATAATGGTTTATCCCACGCTAAAACATCTAGATGTGGACTTTCTTTCCACTAGTCTTCCTACTCAATCATAATATATGTACCCCTGTAGCTCCAGTCCTCCAAATCTGAAATATCTTAGTCCAAAGTGTATCGTACCTTTGCAGGTATCTAAATAGATTATTTGTCTCTTGTAAATTATATATGGAAAATGTAACAACCTTGGTGAAAAGTTCATGTAATAAAATTTAATAAAGGGAAAATAAGACCACGGTTTAGGGACACATATTCCAAGCTGAATGTTGGGCAAATATATCCTAATGGGCATCACTAGATGTTTGTTTTGGCTAACGAAATTGGCAAAGGAAAAGGCATTTTTGGCACATTTATCTATGAAAATAAAGGAAATTAGGAGAAAAGGAAGGTAAAAGGTCACAAGTTGCATATGAGGAGGAAAATGAAGGAATATAATGGAAAATGAAGAAATTAGAGACCTCATTGATAAAAAGTCTTATGAGGATCAATTGGCAAGTTGCTTAGTGTTAGGATTGCTCAATATTAAGCTCTTGGCTCAATTTTGGGTAGTGTAAGCTTTTGTCAAGTTCAAGTTTGGGCAGTGTAAGCTTTTGTCAAGTTCAAGTTTGGAGCTCTCTCATTATTATCTCTCTCTCTCTCACTCTCTTGGTCACTTAGAGTTTTCTTGGAGCACTCTAACTTTGGATCAAGGAAGGAAAAGTACACAAAGGAAAGGAAGGCAATTAAGGAACAAATAAAGGAAAGTAGGATCAAGTAGCTTCATCAGGAATACTTGTAGGTAACCTTTTGCATATGTGATTTCCTAGTTGGTTTGGACATGCATGCCTTTCTATGTTGGTGTATGGTTATGTTGTTGTCGATGGCATGGTCTTGCTGAGTTATGACAATGGATTTCAGCCTAGCTTAGCCTTTTTCCAGATGCCATGGTATGTTGGAATGTTTATTTTAGTTTTGAAACTTTGGAATTTCCACATGGATTTTGGAATCCAGGGTAGAGGTGGTCTCAAGGTTCATTCCCAAAGGCCTAGGAATACTTTGATCGGTTTTTACGAGATACATTGTAAATAGTGAGGGAGCAGTCTTTATTTAGGGCCTAGTGATCTGGTTTGGATTGCGGTAAAGCCTGAGAGACAAGAAGATGGAAAATTCCTCAAGGATAGTGATGGATTCTGGATGGAATTCCAACTTCTATTTAGTTGTGATTGGAGAACTATTTTTGGTGTGGTCACAGTTGGATGAGGGTGGGTGTGGTTTAACGTCTAGATTCCATTGATTTTTCTTGGATTGGTTGTTCTATGATATCCCACATTCATGTTTGGAATATGGAACGTGGGTGGCTGGCTGAAAGAGAGATTTGGTTCAACCATGCCTATGGTTGAGTGGTAGGTGAAAGTCCTGAATTTGGTTAGATTTTCCTATGATTAATAAAATCTAAGTTCTCTTACTTTTTCACTAATATATATATGTGGATTTAATGGTTGTCATATCTATAATATTATATGGTTTAATGTTGGTTATAAGCATGGTTATGTGACTGGTTTATGTCATGGTTATTTCATGTATTTAGTTGTAACTGTTAAATGGATGGATGCAATAACTAATTGATGATATAGTAGCTTAATGGAGAAGGAGGTGATCCTTTTGATGATGTTGCATGAGTTGTTTCAATAATTTATGCTCTGTCTTGTATCCTAAACCTGTAGGTTGCATTGATGCTAAGTTTTTGATAGAATGTCAGTGCCGGTTGGGGAAGCTCAAGCCTAGTCCTAAGGGTGATTTTGATTGATCAACATTGTTATCATGTTTTTAATGATCTCTGAAAGTTACAACAAGTTCTAGGCAAAGGATAGGATTAAGGGCTAGAAAAGTGGCTCAAATCCTGGGATCAGTGACACAAAATTGGCAATTCTATATCACATTCACTGGCAGGTAGGCCTATGAGAGTGACTTTAGGTTGTCGGTCACTCCCTTGCCCATAGCATGAGAGTGACTATTTTATAAAAGTTGTAGAATAGTAGTGGGACCCAGGGAAATGCTGTCTAAGTGGCTGACTTATCTCTTGAGGGGTCTGTTGATGATGTTGGATGACTGTGTGCGATTTTCCTTCAATTCCACTTCCTTAAGGTGACATAGGAGGTCATTGCAGTAGCATCTCTCTTCATGTTTACCTAGTTGGCATGGTTACTTCAGGTATACCTGGGAGGGGGGTGTTACAGAGTGGTATCAGAGCGTGGTTGCACTCTCCTTGGGTGAATGTGTTGGTCATGCATACATGTCAGTTGTGTGAGTGTCTCTTACACTTGCATTACGTGTGATTGTTGCTTTTCATAATGATTGATCATGGTTGTAGTAAGGTTGTCATGAGGAACTTCATGTTGATTTTATGGGAAGCATCATTAGGATTATATGACTGGTTACATGAGTATATGCAACTTGATTACATCCTTGTATGTTGGGTTGCATTCTTGGTTATTTGATTACATGCATCAGTCTTGTAGGTTGATTACAAGAATTGATTGCTTATGCTCGACTACATGTGGTTATGCGTATGTGTAGTTGATTAAGCATTTCTTACGCAAGTTGATAGTTGCATGAGGCAATGTGTACAATGGAGTAATGGTTATGATCATGCATGTATGGTCTTGGTTATAGTTATGCATGAATAATAGGTCAAACATGCCTTGTGAAATCATGGTATGAAATTTAGGTCATCAAGGTGATATTAATATGTTATGATGCTAATGTGTTGGCTGAGATAGAGCAGGAGATGCAAAGCATCATAATGAGGTTGTTGCATTGGACTTTGGGGTAAGATTAGATTTTCATACATGTATTGTATGTTTGGCATCTAGGTATGTAATTCAATGATTGTTATATGCATTAGGTTTATATATATTAGCGTTATGTACATGTCTTTTGATGTTATGGTTACATTCATGATAGATGTTAGTTGATTAGTGTAGTTATATATACATGTGTAGAATACTCAAGAATTATACTAACATGTAGTTGTATGCATTTCTATTGTTGTTTTATATTAGGTAACCCGGTGATTATGTTATATCTTGTTGATGAGCATGTTATAGGTTTACTTGTTGTTGTTATATGACAATTATCTTGATGATTAGGTTATATGTTGTTGATGAAAATTATAGTTAGCTTGACGAATAAGGTTATAGAATTTATACGTTGACATTATATGTATCATGCTAAATTAGATTGGAATATGCAGATGGTTATGGTCATGATATTCAGGTATGAGCCAACATATTTTTCATATGTTGTTGTATTAATCTAGATTGACTTTTCATATGTGTGAATGATAATTGTGTATGAGTTATGATGTAAACATGTTAGCTAGTAACTATTCAGGATATCATGATCTTATTTATGTTTGAGTTGATATGGTGTGAAGTTATATCGTGCTAACTAGATTGATTGTGTAGAAAAGATAACCTCCCCTAAGACACAGTGAGGTACGAGTTTGCTTATATTGTATATTTGGTGCTTGACTGTTTGATTATGCCATCTAGTTTATTTATTTAACATGGTATGTTGCAAGTTGGTTGAATGTTTGATGAATTGCATAATATGAGTATGTGTTCAAATGATCTGGTTTTAAGATGTTTGTGCTAATACATATGAGTTGAGATAGCTAACATGTACTTGAGTATGATAGGTGATAGTTGTAGCATTATGTATTATGACTAATGACTATGAGTTGACTATGGATTATGACATGATTGTTAGTCCTGGTCAAGGTTGATTTCAAATTGATAGATATGATTGTCTTGATATGTGGAACATGTGGTTGAGATGTGTGAGCAATTTCAAGAAACATGCTTGGTATTAGCGTGACAAGGTAATAGTTGATGTGTTTATGTAACTAATAGTTGGGTGATGCGACAATGCATAGTAAGATTTGATTGCAACAAGGAAAAAGGTAAAAGAAAGGAATTGGGCAAGAATTTCTTTGGCTAGGTTTGAAAACCCTAATTCCAAACAAATGAGTGCTTTGTATACATGGAGTCTTGTTAACCTTGATTTTTTTGACATTATGTGGATATATACTAGATCCATGAACATGTACTTGATAGGTATATCAGCTAGTCCCTAGTTACAACTGGATTTGTCAAGATAATTGGAGTTCCTTGAGAAATGGCGTGGATGTGTTCAGTTGCAAGGAAACAAGCTTGAGACAACAAGATAAGGTAACTGATGTATTTTTATGTTTATTTATGCACTTAAATTATGTTTTTATGGTAGTATAATGTAAGGAGTTGCATGGCAAGAGAGATTGCCATGAATATTGAAGAAGGCTCAGATTGAGATTTCCTTTGGAAGAATTGGGAACCATGGGGATTGAGTGATGGTTTTTGTTGTCAGTCTTGTGATTTTGGTATTTTTCAGTTGTTGTGCTTGATTTGCGACCTTACGTGTGTCTGGTACATAGCTATGCCACTTTGTTATGGTGTCATATTGTTGTTATGGATTTTCATGATCTTTTTCTTGTTTGTTTCTTAGGTTGCTTTTTATGTTTTGAGCCTTGGGAATTTTTTGGGAAAGAGGAAAGTTAGTGGAGCTTGGGTAGAGTCGTGTGGTACCCAATAGGTAAGGTAAGACTTAGATGAAGCTCTGTGCATGAGTAAGCATAACGTAAGGTTAGATTATGATAGTTGGTTGGACTGGCTAGTCCATAGTGGTAAACAGATGGTGGTAGTATAAACATGTGAAAGATAACTAGAAAAGGTAAATTAAGTGGATCTGAGGTGTCAGATGCCTTGGCTATGTTGGGAATGATTGTTCTCAATGTTGTACATTTTGTACATGGATAAAGGAAGTTAGCTTAACCTAGACCTTATTTTATCTGGTAATTATGTCGATGTTTATATATGTATGCATGTATGTATGTATGTCATTGTCTGACAAGATGATGATTGTTTTATGTTAATGATTATATATGTATGTATGTATGTTGTCACTGTCTGATAGAGTTTTCAGGGATTTTTATTGTGGAGGAATGATTTCTTATGTAGGTGAATGGCATGAAGAGATTCCTAGTTCATGAGGAATCCAATGGGAAGAGTAGTCACAACAAATATATGAGGTCAGTATCATGTGGATATGAATTGATATTGTATACTTGTATTATGCCTATGTTTATGACAGATAATTTGGAAGGATACATTAATGAAATGAGAGCAGTGCAGTCTTTGATGTGTTGGGACAAGAATAGATAAGACACCGGGAACAAGATTTCTTGGTAGAGACAGTGTGCTTTTGGATGTGAGGTACTATTGTTGTGAATATGTTGTATATTTTGTACATGTTACATCTATGATGTTGTGCGAATACGGTGTTGTGTATACATAATGTGTGTACATGTTGTTTATGCAATGTTTTTTTTCCCTTGGAAAAATATGGGCAGATCAACCCCGAAGGGAATCTTTTAAAGCCCGTCGGCCAGACTAATAGGGCCTAACCCCAAGGGCGTCAAGGAGAATTGACCCTATGACCTCCCAATCAGTAAGATACTTAATAATGGGGACTCAGCTAGTTGAGCTAACCCTTCGGGCTATTTGTTTATGCAATGTTATTTATAGGATGGTACAGATAATGTTGTACAAATATTGCATATGCAATGTTGGGTATAGATGGTGTTATGTACATGATGGTTATGTGGTGTTGTGTGCATATGGTGGTGTTGTGCACATGTTGGATATGCAGTGCTATGTACAGATGATGCTATGTGCATGATGGATATGCAGTGCTATGTACATATGGTGTTCTATGCATGTTGTACATATGGTGCTATGTACATATGGTGTTGTGTGCATGATTGTATAAGTGGTGTTGTGAGCATGTGGTGTCATGCATATGTGGCACATGTGGTGTTGTTTACATGTCGTGCATGTGATGCTATGTACATGTGGTGTTGTGCACATGTTGTGCATGTGATGCTGTGTACATTTGGTATTATGTACACATTGTATAGTGGTGTAGTGTACATGTTGTGCAAGTGGTGCCATGTACCTGCGATGCTATGCACACATTGTGCAGATGGTTTTAGTGTAGAGGTGGTACTGTGTACATGTGGTATATATCGCACTGGTGTAGATGCATGTATTGCATGGTGTTGTATGACATGCGTAGTTCTATGTGTGTGATGCACACTATATGTATGTGCACATGGTTGAGGAGAAGGAACTGGGTGTTTGTTTGGTGTGGCAACCAATCCAGAGTTCGCACAAAATAAAGGCAAAGGTGGAAGCTAAGGATTGATTAAAGGATAAGTATCAATATTTTATTTCAATTTTAGTATGCATGTGATATATGACTATGATATATGATGATTATATGTAATCTATGATTCTAGTTTATGATGGTTACATGTGATTTATGATGTTCATCTATGATGGTTGTGTTTTGAGCTAACCATATGTGATATGTTTATACATGATGTTTTTATCAAACAATTAGTTTGAGTTATTGTGACAGGAAGCGAACAAGATTGCAAGTGTACCTTATTGCTGAACTACCAATGAGGTATGATTTGAGGTTATTTCAATTTATTTGAATCCAATGGAAATTATGTGCTTGGAATAGGAATGAATGAACATGTCTGGTTGGGTGGTTGAAATCGACTGCAAGAATCGGCAGCAACAATGAAAGAAATTGGAACATTCAGTAGGATGCTAGCAAAGTACTTTAGGAGTAGGGCCATTGTGGGACACTGGTACCCAATAGTGTCCATTTCTTTCCATGGGCATGTTATGACTGGTATGACAGTTTTGGGACAAGTATATGCCTTGGTTTTGTATCTTCCGATGCAAGGAAGCCTTCCCAAGGGATGGATCACCCCGGATTGGGGATGTCGGGGAACTTGGAAGGTGAGTAAATTCATAGAAGGGGGCGATCAGATTTCCCGAGGGACTGTGTATTAGAGAAGGGAAGGTCGTAGATATATTGGTTTTTGTCATTAGCATTTCCAGATGGAATCAGATGCACATTGGGAGTGCGTCTTGGAAAAATGAGCCAGTAACTATTCACTGAGAGGAAAAGTGGTGCAGGATTGTAGTGTTGGACATTGGATGCAACTTTGATTGTGATAGTGGATTCTGGATTTCCTAGAAAGGAGGTGAATCCTAGTATTACTTCGAGGGTGGAAGTGTGATCCTTTGGATTCCCTTGTTGATTGATTTGGGAATCATATCGTTTATTTGTTGGTTTAACAAATATGCATATGTGGTTATTGTAAATATCGTAATCATCTAAGTTATAAAGCTCCAATAATTAGTATGGTTATTATCTTGTCACGTTGTCATGGTGTTTTTCTTTTGAGTAGGTTCTTCATTGTAAATACTGCAACGAGCTAAGCTATAAAGCTGCATAGGTAGTATATTTTCTTTTCAACAGTTTTTCTAAGGTCTTGGTGTGGATTAACACTGAGGATGGTGCTCCCTAAGGGGGGGGGGGGGTTCTGTAACAACCTTGGTGAAAATTTCATGTAATAAAAGTTAATAAAGGAAAAAAAAGACCATTGTTAAGGGACATGTATTCCAAGATGAATGTTGGGAAAATATATCCTAGTGGGCATCATTGGATGTGCTTTTTGGCTAAGGAAATTGGTAAAGGAAAAGGAAAAGACACTAAAAGGAAAAAGGGCATTTTGGCACATTTATTTATGAAAATAAAGGAAATTAGGAGAAAAGGAAGCTAACAGATCACAAGTTTCATGTGAGGAGGAAAATGAAGGAATATAATGGAAAATGAAGAAATTAAAGACCTCATTGGTAAAAAGGCTTATGAGGATCAGTTGGAAGGTTGCTAAGAATTAGGCTTGCTTAGTGTTAAGCTCTTGGCTCAAGTTTGGATAGTGTGCGCTTTTGTCAAGTTCAAGTTTGGAGCTCTCTCATCATTCTCTCTCTCTCTCTCTCTCACTCTCTTGGTCACTTAGAGTTTTCTCGGAGCAATCTAACTTTGGATCAAGGAAGGAAATGCAAGCAAAGGAAAGGAATGAAAGCAAGGAACAAGGAAAGGAAAGCAAGAATAAGAAGATTCAACAAGAATACTTGCAGGTAACCCTTTGCATGTATGATTTCCTAGCTAGTTTGGACATGCATCCCTCTGCATGTTAGTGCATGGTTCTCTTGCTGTCAGTGGCATGGTCTTTCCAGGTTAGGAAAATGGATATCAGCCTAGCCTAGCCTTTTTTCAAATGCCATGTTATGTTGGGATGCTTATTTCAGTTTTGGAAATTTGGAATTTCTGAATGGATTTCAGAATCTAGGATGGAAGCGGACTCAAGGTTCATTCCTAAAGGCCTAGGAATCCCTTGAATGATTTTGGTGAGATACATAGTAAATCTTGAGGGAGAAGTCTTGGTTTAGGGCCTAGTGATCTAGTTTGGATTGCAGTAAATCCTGAGAGACAAGGAGACAAAAAATTCCTCAAGGATAGTGATGGATTCCAGATGGAATTCCAAGTTCTATTCTATTGTGATCGGAGCACCGGTTCTGGTGTGCTCACATTTGGATTAGGATGGAGGTGGTTTAACCTCTGGATTCCCTTGATTGTTATTAGATTGGTTATTCTATGAGATCCCACATTCATGCTTGGAATACGGCACAGGGGTGACTAGCTAAAGGAGAGATTTGGTTCAACCATGTCTATGGTCAGGTGGTACATGGAAGTCTCGAACCTAGTCGGGTTTTCCTATGATTAATAAAAGCTAAGTTCTCTTACTTTGGAATTTATCTATATGTGGATTTAACAGTTGTCATATATATGATATTTATATGGTTTAATGATGGTTATAAGCATGGTTATGTGATCAGTTTATGTCATGCTTATTTCATGTATTTACTTGTAATTGTTAAATGGATAGATGCAAGACCTAATTGATGATCTAGTAGCTCAATGGAGAAGGAAGTGATCCTTTTTATGATGTTTCATAAGTTGTTTCAGTCATTTATGCTCTATTTGGTATGCTAGACTTGTAGGTTTCATTGATGCTAAGTGTTTGAAGGAATGTCAGTCCTGGTTGGGAATGCTCAAGCCTAGTCCTAGGGGTGATTTTGTTTGATCATCATTTTTATCATATTTCTAGTCATCTCTAAAAGTTACAACAAGTTCTGGGCAGAGGCTAGGATTCCAGGCTAGAAATGTGGCAAAAATCTCGGGGTCGCTGGCAAAAAACTAGCAATTCTGGACCATAGTCGCTAACAGGTAGGCTTGTGAGAGCGAATTTAGGTTGTTGTTTTCTCCCATGCCCATAATAGTGGGAGCCAGGGACAGGCTATTTGAGTGCTAGCTTGATTTCTAAGGCATCTGTTGATGATGTTGGATGACTATATGTGATTTTCTGTCGATTGCACTTCCTTAAGGTGACATAGGAGGTCAAATTTGATTGTAGTGGAATCTCTCCTAATGTTTTCCAAGTTGGCATGGTTACTTTGGGTAGACCTGGGAAGGGTTGTTACAAAAAATGACAAATAAAACACTACTGGAACTTCACCAAAATAAAATCACAGGAACTAAGAAAATAACACACATAGAAAATAATAGACATCGAAAGTTTTGGAAAATTGACCTTGGAAAAACCCCAGTATGGGGAAAATGATTTTTGTGGATGAGGGTTTATATTATTGTTCAACAAATCAAGAATTACATAAACTTATTTCTTGACATTGGAAAAGCTCCAACAATAATTATCCCTTTACTTCTATTGGCAAAATCGAATTGGAAAATTCAATATTCTCCTATACAAACTAAGTCATACCTCTCTATGTAACTTGCACTTCCTCCGACAATTCATATTGGCTACTAGAAATTCATAGTGTATCTTCCTAAAGCTTGTAATGACTCCTGAAAATAACCTCAACAAATTTCTCTACCTTTAACAACTCTAGAAACTCACTTGCTCTGCCTCCAAAAAATCGATCTGGAAACTGGCAATAAAATTGGTCATATGGTAACTCGTACTAGATAAACTGGAAATTCGTATTGATTAAAGTGTCCTCTCTCTTACTGAATAAATTGGCCTCCTTCCTTCTCTCATAACATTGGAATCTCTGTGAAGAATTTCTCCGGAAATTCTCTTCTCAGTTTCTCTTGCTGAAACCCTACTGCTAGTTTCCTCCATGCTATCATTGTGCCCTTGCTATCACTACAAATATACTTGATCAAATTATTTCCAAATCCCCATCTATCGACTCTTATCTCTCATTGATCAATCAACGATCACTATATAATCTATATCAATGGATAAGATCATCTTGACCCCCTCAAATGAATTATATAGAAGTCACTAGGGAGAAATTGATTTGTCTCAATTAATCCCGATTAATTAACCACTTTTCCATCCTATCATTATTAGGGCACAAGAAAAAAAATTAAATATGGTCCTTCTTTATCACTTCAAGATTGTTCTCAAAAACTTGCTTTGATACCATGTTGATTTTTCCAGTGTATTCTTATTGATAATTTTTTTTTTTAATGTTTTTAACTGATCTTTGTGTACATTCTTAAAACATGATCACATCATTAAGAAAATTATATAGAGGCCATGAAAAATACAATGATAGAAGAACTATGAATAATAAACCAAACAAGGAACACAAGAAATTACCCTGCGAAAACCCTCAATGGGGAAATTCGAACCAAAATTTTCCTTAGAGAATCAATGCAACAATGCAACAAGAGATACATCAAAGTGAACTAGTCAGCCACCAATGTCCAAGTCTTTCCTTCACAATTATTTCCATAGAACCTCTACAATGAGACCTCCAAGTCTTCCTTAAAACTTGCACTATACCAGAGAGATATCCCACAGAGAACGAGCCTTCAAGAGGATTGAATTTCATGCTTTGTCTTAGCCTCAAAGTTAGGATCATGCCCAAAAATTTCACATCATTCTTGAGAGGAATAGAGCCTCAGACCTGTGCATAAGTTAGTATCAGGAACCTCTCACTTCTGCCTCAGAAGCCTCACAATTTTTTCCTCAAGATCCTCGCACTTCTACCTCAGACCAGTTCATCCAAGTTTGTATTTGATGGAGACAAATTGACTTTATTTATAGTGCTTCTTCCATGTGAAAATGCATGTCCCTTGGGTAGGCTGGCTTGATCCTTGGAGGGCCGACTTGGTCTTTGTGGAGGCAAAATACAAATTTAAATTTTCTTTTTCCTGCTCTTAATGAGCATACAAAAAAATATTTTTTTTTTTTTGCAAGCATAAAGAGCATGCTTCATATAATTTTTCTTTTGTAAATATAATCCATATTTCAATATTACAAGTAGAAAAAAAGATATTATGAAGAATGACCGTAGTTACAAAATTCAACACTCCACACTATCACTATGCCCTTGCTATCACAACAAATATTCTTGTTCAAATGATCTCTGAAGCCCCATCGATATCCTCTTATAATCTCTCATTGATCAATCAACAACCACTATCTGATCTCAATCAATGGATAAGATCATCTTGACCCCATCAAATGACTTTTATAAAAGTCACTAGAGAGAAATCGATTTATCTCAATTACTCCCGATTAATTAACCACTTTTCCTAAGTTAGACTTAGGGAAATAATTAAATTGGTTAATTAAATCTAATTAATGCATTTTTTCTTAGAAATTTTTTCTAGGTATTAGAGGTAATTAATCCACTATGTTACCTAGTCTCATAGACACCATTTGAGACTAGAAAACTTGTCTGAACTATAGAATCTAGCACTCCATCTTAGCGAGGAAGGTATTCTGCATAACACCCAAATTATCTTTGAAAAAGATGAATCTTTCCATCCCCAAGGATTCGTCAGAATTTTTGTTACCTTCTCATCTATAGGTATATATTTTAGTTGAACAATCTTGTGTTGTACACAATCATTGATGAAGTGATACCTAATGTCTATATGTTTAGACTTGTCTTGAAGCATCGAACTCTCATATAATCTTATGCAATTCTTATTTTCACAGTGTATCATTGTCATCTCTACCCTCTCATCAGACAAGGCTACTTGTAAATTTTGAATCCATATGGCCTCATACATTAACATTCTAGATGCTATGTACTCTTTCTCAGTTGAACTCAGTGCCACAAACATATGCTTCCTACTGTACCAAGAGACAACTCCTGATCCCATGTTGAAGCAACACCCTGAAGTGATTTTCCTGTCCAATGTATTACATGCCCAGTGTGCATTAGTATGGTGAACCAACCTAATACCATTACCTCAATCATATCCCTTCCCATACTCAACTGTACCATGCAAATATTGCAACACATGTACTTAGCTGCAAGATCCCTCTTGCACTCCTCTATGAGCCCTAGTGAACCTGTTAGAAACAAGTTGTCCATGTACAGAACAATAATTATAACCTCACCCCTAACCACCAAGAAGTAGAGGTTAGCATCCTCCTCACTCTTCACAAAGCCCATTCCCTACAAGTATTTTTCGGTGTTCATACCACACCCTAAGATCTTGCTTGATCCTATACAAAGCTCTTTTTAACCTAGACATGTGGGTCTCACTGTTATGTGCTACAAAGCCCTCTGGTTGTTCTATGTATACCTCCTCTTCTAACTCACCATTAAGTAACACCATCTTGACATCTATCTGATGGATCTTCCATCCCATCTATGCCACAAGTGAGATCACATCTTTTATATAAGTATACTCGGACACAGGAGCAAATGTCTCCTGAAAGTCTATCCCCTCCTTCTATAATGTCAATGAACCTTTCCTTACATTTTGAGATGTTTCCATTTGTGTCATGCTTGAAATTGAAGATCCATCGTGATATAACAACCACCATATCTTTAGGTCTAGGCAAAATCTTCCATATGTCATTAGGTCTAGGCAAAAACTTCCATACATCATTATACATGATTGAGGTATACTCCTAAACCATTGTATCTCATGACACCTATTTTTGTGAAACCTCTTGATAGCTAGAAGGCTCTCTATCTACTAGTTGACTACCTAATTCCATATAGCCAGTGTACTTGATGTTGAATTTACAGAAAACTAGAGAAAATAGTTTTGGGTCTTATAATATTTGACACAACCAACTCAAATACCACAATAAACTACTTTGCACAACAAAATAAACACAACATTAAATCAACTATTGCACAAATATATAAATTTTCAATTTTTTTCTTCAACCCAACTTCATTACATTTATCAAACCTTAGTTTTTATTGATTATAAGAATATAAATAGGCTTTATTTGACTACAAAAATATTTAGAAGAGGACTACTTCTTGTTATAATATGATGTTACCTTGATGGTTGTCTACATTGGCATGGTTAACATTACAAAGTGATAATGTTGAGGATTTCCACCTCCCTTATTCAAATAAACCTGTGATTTTCATGCTCTAATGTGTTCCCTGATTACAGACATATATATTCATCAAAAATGGGAATTGGTTCAGGGATCTATGAGCTTTCATGAGCAGGGAATGACCTTATAGGATGAATTGACCTATTTTTTTCTAGCCTTTCATTCTTAGTAGAATGCATCCTCATTGTATTTGCTTTAATGTTGAATCTCCTCAGGTTGAACACCATAGTCTGTGCCATATCGCGATGATGAGATAGTGTGGAAACTTCTTGCTTGAGTGTTTGGTGATAACCATGGTGTTCAATGGAATGTTACTTCACTCAGGGGGAATAAACCTCTGGTCCCTACTAATATCCAAATGTTGTAGAGATTTTAGACGAGCACCGTAATGTTGTTGGCCAAGTCGTTTCAAGCCCTAGGGTGCACCTTGGTGTGTTGATATTTAAGGTGCACCGATCTCCTAGTAGCCTTGTTGGTACCTTATGAAAACCATGTCTCTCGAGAGAAGAAATTTGTGTTAATCTTAACAGGGATAGCACCAGTGGGTGCCTTAGCAAGATCTAATGGCCATGGTAGAGTGTTGGTGAAAGTCCAGACATTGGTAGAAAGCTTAAAGCTAGACCAAGACATGACTCCTTGGTGAATGTCCCATAGTGCTCGAAGGGAGGAAATCTCTATGCAAAACTGGTGGATTCAAGGTCGAGCATGTTGCTCAAGCTTTGGAAAAATCCTCCTTAGTTTGGGCCATGGAAAAATTTTGTTGTGAGCAGTGTGGTTGTGACATCAGGCTTAGACTTATCCTTATAAAGAAGGTTGCAAACTTATTACATCAGTACCAAGACTAGATCCTTTAACATTTTTTAGGGAATGGAAAATATTACGAAAGCTAAAGCCAAATATGTCAAGGAAGGTGGGACAACTACGCATCACAAGAAAGGCATTGTCTACCGAGGTGGAAAATTTTCCTTGATTATAAAAAAATACTAGAATATAGTGATTTTTTAACAAAAAATTTGACAATATTAGTTTTTTACAAGCAAATTTGAAGCCTCATTAGACTACACGTGCAAGAGTTGGGTATGTCCCACAACTACACCAAATAAGCATTAATAGGAAGTGGTGATATCCCCTCTACACACACACAAACACACATATAAAGTATGATGTAAATAACTCAAGGTTGAATAGATAGTAGTAATAGTTTGGTAGTTGTTGGAGTCATTAAGAATAAAATGCACAAATCAATTCGGTGTGTTGGCAAAAAATAAGTTGAGCTAGAGGGAGATCAACACAGGAGTATTATAGCAGATAGAAAACATGCATATGTTGCGGGCGAACCTGCAAGAACATTATCCTATGGGAAAATTTAAAAAGGGCTATGAGAATTATATCCTTGGGATTCAAATGCACCAGACACGATAGAATCTAATATGTGAAGGTTCAGGAATTTCGAGCAAGGCCAAAATAACATCATGAGGACCATGCATAAAATACCATCCCCAATATGGTAGTGCTAGTTGAAATGAAATAAAGTAGCTGAAAAATTTACTAAATTTAAACTCGGCTACAGGAGGGAGCACATGAGTTGTCACATTGAACCATGGATTATCGGGAAAAGAAGTTAAACCTGGTTAATACTGAGGTAAAAGGAACAAAGTAGATATACCTAATTAGGATAAAAGGAAGACATGGGAGAACCATCATATCAAATTGATTGAAAAGGAATATTCTTATTAGAATTGCATAGAAATATGGGTATCTGGATCGAAAAATCATGACGGGTATCGATGTCATGTTCAGCTACGAGAAGGATGTGAGAAGCATGGGATGCTATAAAATACCACCCAAGGGACTTATGGAGAACAAAGAAATTCTTGAGAGGAAGTCTAAGGATAGAAAAAGAATAGAGGGAATAAGAATTGTTCAAGAGTGAAGAAGGAAAGACTACACAAGGTTGGCGCTAAAATGAAGAAGTGCAAGGGAGCTAAAGGGAGAATGAGAAGAATTAAAGAAATTATGAGAGGAATCTCCCTTGGCATTGAAAATAATAAGAGGACGTGATTGTAGAAAACCAAATTACGTTACAGAAGCTTGGATGAGGGAAATGGGAATGGGAGGTATAGGTCAAGGAGGGTGGTTAAATTTTATAGGGAGTTCCATATAGAGGAGGGTCCCCACAACTAACAGAGATGGTTCTCACATAAGGCTATAGTCACACTAGTTAATTTACCCTGACACCCTTTGAAGGGTGCCTTTGCAACTCCATATGGAAGAAGGGTGTCGAGGTAGCCTCCACTAAGAGGGTTATAGCCTCCACTAAGAGGGTTCTAGTAGTAGGATGGGGTTTTTTTTCTAGTGCATCATGGAATTACATAGAGTTGTGTAGGAAAAAAACCCCCACCTAGGAAAGTGTATAAGACAAAGACTTGTTTCATGAAGAAAACAACCAAGTGAAGGTCTTCCCTACTCATGTGAACGAAGAGTGCGTGTACAACTGCATGAAGGAGATAAATACTGGGGACGAACATAGAAATCGACCCTGGAGAAATAATGGTGGAAAGGATTATTTTTCCAAGAGCTCTACTATCAGGAGAGAAAAAGTTGCACTCCCCTCTTAGCCTATTCAAGGAGCTCAGAAAAATTTCCTTCCCTGATCAAACCTGCAGTAGTTGTACCAAAAACATTACTGTATTGTTCATGTCTATTTGTATGTCTAGATTTCATGCTATGAGTTCTAATCCTTTTTTTACATGACACCTATTTTAACTGTGGGTGAGCCTATTGATATGATGAATGTACTCAACGCATATCACCTTTTTCATTCATGATAATATGAACTAATGGATGTAGGGGTTAACCCCTATGTTTATGTCTGAATGCCTAATATTGTTTTTGTATTAATTTTTTTCATGTTAAAAGGAGTTTATAATAGTTCTAAACATTTTTATCCATGCTTAATGTTCTGAATTTTATAATGTTTATGCCATGTGGGATTTATGTATTTTGACTAGTTTGTTACTATATCAAATAAATATCAATGTGCTTAACGAGTTCAATGATTGTAAGGAAGTTGAGGATAATAGACAATATCATATGTCTATAGGAGGGAATAGTCTTACATGAGTGTTGGTATAATGTCTAATGGCCAAAATCATGAAATATTGGGACTTCTCGTGCACTGTTAGTCTCAACTTAAGCACTTTCTTCTAAGATGAAAGGCTACAAAACTTGCACGGTATGCAATACTATATTGATAGTCAAAGGTTTGTTGGTGAGAGTTAATTGTCATAGATCATAGATAGTCCTATAAAAATGAAGAAACCTAGTTTCGATAGTCACCCATTAGCATCTCGGGTGAGACTTGACTTACTTCCTTGTTGTTGCTGAAAGGGCTGATGCTAAACAAGTTTTTTTTGGCCACTACGTAGTAAATCCAAGAGGTAGTAATTTTTTTTGTTTACTTCATTGCATATGTGTTTATTGTCTCAAACAACAGATGTAAAGGATCTAGGTCATCTCCTAGTTTTTATTAATAGAAACACTACTCTCAGTTCTGTTGAAAAAAACTTAATCAATCACACCATATCTGAATAAAAACCAAAATAATTTACAAACTAAATTTCGATATATTCAAAATTTATAATTCTAAAAAAACATAAATAATTTAGAAACTAAATTATGATAGATTAAAAATTTAGAACTTTAAAAAAACCTTGAAGACCATGAAGACTAAATCTAACAAAAATAAATATACAAAAACTTCTAAGAGCAGCTCATGACTTTTCAATAAGGCTAAAAATGGAACTGCATGACATCGAATTTCTAATCAAAGGCCAAATTAAAAATATAATTCCATAACATCATATTCTAAACCATGCTCATGGTACTTATACATCAATACTTGTTATAAAAATGGGGTCAAACATGACTTATACACATCTTTGGTGGAACAAATAACTTCTACTATCAAATAATTTTTGCATAGGAGGCAAGTACTAAGCATCAATGTTGGATATTACACTTGTTTGTTTTTTAACATAACCTTTCATAAAATGTGCTCCAATATAAATCAATTGCACATATAGAGCATAGGAAACCATACATAGAATTAAATTTATAAAATGCAATGAAAATCAAAATATTTTCAATCTTTTTTGGGAACACTTTTAACAAAAAATGTTACAACATGTAGACTAGATTATCTTTAAAACTGCAAGAGATAACTGTAAATTCAAACACCCACCTTTCATCGATAACTAAGTGGAGAAGGAAGCACATGGCATATACAAGTGTCGTGTGTAGATTGGAGGGAAGGTTAATGTGTGAAATGAGACAACTTTTGACATCATCTTGGAAGGAGAATCTAGGAAGAAAATTAAACGGATGCATTTTAAGAAAAATCCAAGATCATCTTTTTAAGAAGACATGGAAGGTGAAGACCAATCATGTTACGTGGACCATTAGATAGATGAGAATGACGTGATAAGTGTAGAAACTACGTGAATTCTTATATCCCCTCTGTTCTCTTTAGACAACTAGTATAATAAATATGAATATATGACATGTAGACGTGGGTCCTCACCGCCTTACATTTTCATCCAATCCACAAATGAAAACACAATTAGTTTTATACGATGACCCCATTTCAGTGGATAATTGGACATAAAAGTTTGAATAGCAGGGAAGGACCTTATGACGTCAGCTGGAGTGGGGGTTCCCTATTAGGGTTCCATCCCTTCCATTGATTGACTACAATCCACCTGAAAAAATCGACAGTATGTGGGGGGTATGGTCCCATATGGAATACAACAAGGGGGTGACCCACTGCCCAGTTCTATCCTCCTAATGAATGACTATCTTCCTGAAAAAATGGACTGTATACAGGGGGTATGGTTCCATTTGGAATACAAAAGGGGGTGATCTCAATATGAAAAGGTAAAATAATTCTAGCATGTGTTAGATTTGTTTCTAGCACAAAAACAAACATCGAAAAGTAAAGTTCTTGGCAAAAAAACATTCCAAGGTAAAACAAATCTAATGCGTGCTAGAACTGTTTAGGCTAGCAAAAACATAAGAGTTACAAGATAAATCAAACATAGCACATGTTATTTTTATTTCTAGCACAAAATAAAGCAATGCAAGGTAAATAAACCTATCACATGCTAGAATTTTTTTCTAGCACAAACAAACTCATTGCAAGGTAAAACAATATCACATGTGCTAGATTTGTTTTTCGCATAAATACAAGTATTGTATATTTGTAAGGTAAACATATCTATCACATGCTATATTTCCTTCGTGAAAAATGAAAGATTTGCAAGGACAAATAAATCTAACACGGTCTAGATATCTTTATGGCATCAACAACAAAGTAATTTCAATGTAAAACAAATGTATCATGAGATAGATTTCCTTATACAACAAACACAACCATTTCAAATTAAAACAAATATAAGACACACTGTATTAGTTCCTATGATGTAGGAGCACAAACCATTAGTCAACACATTTTGTTCAAGCGTTAGAGGGGTCACAAAATTCCTACAGGCGAATAAATATCCCTCATAAATTGTACAAATTAGAAACATGAATATGACTGTCAATTAGCATATGAGTCATTGAATATATGGTGAGGTGTTAGTTTGTTAAAATGCTTGGCCCTTGTCAATGTAACAAGTGTAAAATCTAGGAATGTGGTAGTTTTATGTTATTGGGCATATGTCCCATTCCCATTGTTTTTGTTGAGATATTTTTTGAGAAATCCTATTGTATAGAAATGTTTTTGGAGGATAGGATGAGAGAGGCTCCTAGTTCATTATGAAATTAAGCTTTCAGATAGAAGGGCCACAAGGATTTTTGTGCAATTTCCCTTCATTTATAATGAGTATTGGTTTCTCTGAATTTTTTGTTTGCATTTGTGCATAATTCCTCTTTGTAGATTTAATTTTGCTTGATTGAGTCACTCATGAGAGTCCTCAGTTTTGTTTCAGTAAATGTATATATGGTCTCTATTGTAAATATGGTTTTTTTTTCATTTTGGAATTAGACAAACTAATCCTTTAAATTCATCTTGGTAGATGTATGCAAGTGAAGAAAATGAAATAAAGAGGATATTTGTGTAAACGTAGGTCATTTTTTCCTCTCTGTCCCTAATATATATAGGAGGTGATTTGTATATGTTGTATTTCCTGTCTCGCCCATAAATTCCCTACCTTTTCAATCAAAAAATAGGTGTACTATTGATTCAGTGAAGGGAAGGAGAGACTGGGGTATTGAACTACACCTTTCTCGAACACGAAGTGCAATAAGGCTGCACAATTATCTGATAAAGGTGTAGGAATTAGAGATTATTAGACCCAAAAGAGTGGTGTGTTATCAGAAGGAGAATATAGTAAGATCGGGGGTGGTTATATTTGCATTTTGTTGCATCTTAGAGAGGAACGATGTTGATAACAAGTGTTGAACCAACTCATCTTAGAGAAGAGTGTATACTTCGTAGGCTTACAACTTGAGGAACGCCGAGACTACTGGTGATTAGTATACAAGGGCAAGGAGTTCAAACCAACGGTAATTTTTGAAAGGAAATAAATATATAGGAAGTTCGACCTTCGACAACCTACGTTGACCGAGTTCGAAATTGAAGTCAACCTAACTAGAGCTAACTCAAGTCACAAGTAAGTATTCCTTCGGCATAGTCGGGTGCTAAAGGAGTTGTTGTTCAAAATTTGTGAGGAGTGAGGGCCCGACCCCCAATGTCAAGTCGGGGCTGACCTCCATTTGGTTTGAGTGGGGACCACAAAGATAAAAGGAATATACATATAATTCTTGTGCAATTTTTATAAGGAATTTTAGGAGAGGGAGAAGGAGAGAAGCCCAATTTTAATTAGGGAATCACATCATCTAGATCAAGGAAAATTTTAGGGGCTAATATTCACAGGTGGGATACTTTTCCATGCTTTTTCCAAGAAAAAAGATTTTCCAATTTCCATTTTTTTCTAAAATGAATTCACCCAAATTTTATAGTACACCATTATTTTACCTTTAAAATCACCAAAATATTATATCAACTAATATAAAATCATTGGAAATCTAAACATTTCTATAAAAATATCACCAAAATTTTTACAATTTGCATATTAGGGACTAGTAAGATTCACCAAGGTTTCTAAACTTTAAGATAAAATTACATCCTTAAAATTTTCCCTAATCTAGATGGGAATGGTTAAATCAAATAAAAGAAAGAGTGCTCCATTTTATAGTGGAAAATACAAAGGGCACAGACATGAGGATAAGAATCTGAAGGGAAAACGAGATAGATACACCGCCGCCTAGTAGAAGGAGGAAGAAAATAGGAGAAGACATGTGCACTAGAGAAAAACCATATGAGTTTTTTTGGGTGAAGTTTAAAGAGTGAAGGTCTTGGGTAGATTCAGCAGGACATTGAAGGGGCCTATCATCATTCTAGCAAAAACACCAACATTACAAGGTAAAAGTAATCTAAAAAATGTTAGATTTTCTTCTAGAACGAACACAATAATTGCAAGGTAAAAGATATCTAAAACACACTATATTTTCTTCTATCATGGACATAAGCATTGCAAGGTTAACAAAATCTAGCACTTGGTAGATTTATTCTTAGGACATACAAAGGCATTGTAAAGTGAAACAATCTAGTGTGCGCTAGATTTCCTTCTATCACAAACACAAGAATTGGAAGGTAAAACAAATCTAATGCATGCTATATTTGTTTCACCATGCAATGTACCTTTTTTTGTGCAAGGAGGATATCTACCAGGTGCCATATTTAATTTTCCCTATAATATTGTTATTATTCTTGTTTATTTCAAGACAAATATAGTGGTGAAAGCAATGATAGTATTTATAATTCATATTTTCTTCAATAATTAGTTTGATAATACTTTCTTACTTTTATTTTTAGAATCCATGGATTCTTCAGTGGCCCGCTCTCTCTTACCTGAGATTCTCTTCCCTTGTGCACTAATGACAACTCCAATGTTGATTTTTAAAATTTGATTGAGGGCTTCTCCACCAAAATTTTATATCCTTAGCACTAGTTCTTTATATTAGTGCAATCCTCAAATGAACCTATCCCACGTGGGAAAAATATCCTAACAGCCAAATATTCTAGAATTAAGACACCTAGCCTTACATGAAATTCTCCTAATTTCCAATCTATACAAAACAAAGGAGTGGGAAATAATATCCCCTTCAGAATTTACATGACCCTTTGGGTCTTGAACAAAATGGTGTCTTCTGAGGGTGTGTTCCTTCTTTGACTGCGTAAGTTCAAATTTTGTTGATAAAAAAATTCTCCTATATATTAATTAGGCTACTTGGGACAAATGGGACACAATTTTTAGTTTGTAAGAACTAGGAACATTGAAATGTTCTCCAAGTTACCTAGCATTAGATAAGTATAAGAAAATTAGTCTACACAGTTTGAAAGCTACTTCTCTTCACCCCCTTCAATGACTAACTATGGAAGAAATTCCTTTAGTAGAAGATAAGTTATTGGATGGAATATTTTGGTTTCCATCTAATCATCCAATAAGTGCCATAAAATTGAAAGATTATTGAAAATAAGGTCATTGTGTAATGTTGGTTCCAACTGATAAGGAAACGACTATGAAATTGTTGTATAATTACCAGGCCCTCCAAAATGACAACCAAATTGAAAATCATTGTCAATTTCATGAAATCTTGTTGATCCATGTATTATTATGTTGAGGATTCCACATGCTTGTTGAGAAAGTGTCTCTCATTTTTTATTTCTTGTTACTTTTACATAAGTAGACCCTATCACTGCTCTACAAAATTTGGAAAATGCAATATACTTTATGCAATAATGCTCAATAATATTGGATGTAATAAGAGCCATATAATTCATGATGATAAATTGAGTAATATGGCTCTTATTACATCCAATATTCTCGAGAATTATCAAATAAGAGATATTTCATATTCCAACTTTTGTAGGCGAGTGGCAAGGTCTACTTATGTAAAAGGAAAAGATATACAACAATAGAGACCCTTTCTGGACAAGCATGAAAAATCATCAACAAAATAATACATGGATCAACAAGTTTTCAATAAATGGACAATGATTTTCAATTCAGTTTCCATTATGGAGGGCCTGGTATTTTGATAACAAATTTTCAATCTTTTCCTTGTTAGTTGGAACCAACATTATATAGTGACCTTATTTTCTTACATATGTTGGATTTTAAGAAAAACCATTCAATAAGGACTATTATATTGACTTTTTTCGATATGTTATAGCAAAAAATGAGTTGCATGACTTTACTCTGATTCTCTTAGTGGATCTTTTGTCTTGTCAAGTAGTACACGAGGCTTTGGAAATTGCCATAAAGAAATCCAAGTTCAACTATAAAATGACTAATGGAATTTATGAATATGAGTCCCAAGATAGGTATATATGATATAATTTTAACTATACATTTCTATACTTCACATTTGAAATTTTTTGAGGGTTCAAAATACTCTCACGCTCTTGAAGAGACAATTAATAAATACAACAAAGATAATGATTTATGGGAACATTCATTGGAAAAGAACCAACAATGTAGCAGTTGACATGTGATTATTTCTCTTTATGGGGGGGGGGGGGCAATTTAATCAAGATTTCTTGTACATATGGAAGAATGTGTTACCTAAATAGAGTCACAAATGACAGAGCTATTGAATAGTTACAAATATTTCTAACCATCAAACACAAGAACCATTAACTTCCTCAAAAATTTAGGTATTGCACTTCCCTTGTTGCTCCACTTATAATTATTTGGATATTTTATTTCTTAGAATTACTAATGGTCAAAATATCTACTACTAATGATGGATATTCTGAGACAGAGAATGTTGAAAGTGGGGAAATAGAAATGATCAAGACAATGACCATGAAATGGAGATGGAAGTGAGTGTTAATCATTGTAACTTTGTGTGTGTGTGCGTGTAATTATTATTTTCATTACCATGTTTCATAGTATTTCTTATGATTAATATAGTTAAAAATAACTCGAATAACTACTATGATAAGTGGAATTTCCAACAAAACTATATTCAATATCAAAATATTATATTGACAATGTAACATGATTCATCGTTTTCTTTTTTAGTTATGAATTAAAAACATTTTATATGTTTATTGTAGTGACAAATGAGGACAAATTCAATGATGAGGTGCAAGATTATAACTATGAAATGATGTCATATTAGATAGTTATAGCTTTCTTATTGTTTCACTTGTTACTTTTCAAATTTCATATGTTTATTATAGGATAAAATGAAAAGAACAAGACTATAAACTAGAACAATGTTAAATGTGTAAGTGTGTGCGAGTGTGTGTGTGTGTGTGTGTATTTGATTATCAGTTTGTATTGAATATGTATTATATTACATAATTTGGTCATAAGAAGTAGTATTGGTATTTGGTTGAATCTTTGAGATATATTCTCCAATTCCTATGAATATAACAAAAAATAATATTGGCTCATCTATAAATAGTGGGAAAATTTTTCAAGTCAATTGTACGTTTTCAACAATGCTTTCTTGGAAATTTTTGTAACTTGAATAAAGTTGTTTGATTATATTATCTCTTATTATGTTGCAACCAAAAAAGATGAAAAGAAATTAGTTATTTTAGAGTACATTTTTTAATATAGCACTGATGATAGTGCAATGAAGGGCAATATTGAGAAAAAAAATATTCAAGTTTCAACCACATGAGAAAACTTTTCCCAAAATGTGTTTGAGGAGTATATCACAAACTCTTTATTTATTTCAATCTGACATCGAAACAAATGTGACTTCCAAATTTCATTGTTCCATTGTTTTCACATGGAACGAGTTCATTCTTCAATCCCTCCTAATTTTTTTAAGGATAAGGGTGACCATGCACAATTCAAAAACTTTACAAACAATTAAACTTGAAGCTGAATGTTGGGAAATTATTTTTCCCTTTATAATATCAACCCCATACATAAAAAATTTACAAATTCCACCGAAGATCAGGAGTCAGACCATCCACTATTTCTCCTTTCATTCAACGCCCATGCTTCACTATGGATGACTATGACCCACTTTGCATCTACATTAATTTTTTTGGTAGGACCTGACCAATTAAAGTGGTTTGGAGTTAGATTTAATCTCCCTCCACACATTGTCAAATGAGCCGAAGGCCTAAGCTTCGACAAGTTGGGGACGACCAATCAGTGCATTCCCAAAAACTCATTGAAATTGACCAGGTCAGGATTAAACGAAGTTACACTTGTAGTAGTTTCAGAGGCCAACCTACGACCATTTTCCTACAACACTAGTCATGAAGAATAGAGCAAATAACTATATGTTAATTATGATCTCCTCCTTAGAGAATACTCTCCACTTTGTGATCAACTTCGTATCTCCACTGAACATAATTAAAATCAATTGGCCAGCTTCATTTTAAATTCATCATTTCTCAATGACCAAAATAAACAACACCATATGGTTTCACCTTATGTTATTGTTAAGCCTTCAACTTAAGGAATTGAATGCATAATTAATCATCAAACCCAAACACTCAATAACAAATTGGAAATAAAGTAATTTACTCAAAGTGAAAATGAACTATAGTTCATTAATTCCTTCCATCCTTCCAAGTGTAGGTGGGGTATTTGGACTTATACTAACCATAAAACAATAAATCTCACACCATAATATTATTTGCCATTTGCAGATAAAACTTCAAATCTAGTGCACAGAGAAGGAACTTACATTACTGGGTTACTTGGCCAACCACTAAAAAAACCTAACTCAACCTACTAACCAGGGTTTTTACAATGAGCCACCTGGCTATACTAACAACCCATATTCCTGGCTATAATTTCCTAATATATGGTTTATACATAACAAAATAATTTCTTTTTCTTCTAGAATCTACATGGCTCCATCAGGCCTTAAACAAATGATTTTTCGAGGGTGATTCTTCTTCATCAAAATTATTTTTCATCCCTATTTAAGTCCTAAAATTCACTTCATTACAACTGAAAAAATCATAATATATACTAACATCATTTTGTAAATGTTTTGACATTATTAAGTAACTGAAGTGTTGAAGTAGTGATATGTTAATTCCATGTATGTGTTTGTAATGCATATGCATATCACCAATAATGTAAGTTGAAAGATGTTGTTGATATTTGAAATGGTTGGAGTATTCTTCCAAGCATACACTAAGAATGAACCAATTTGTCATATTCAAAGAGAAGTATATTGGTAGTTTGGTGATAGGTCCTATTTTTTTAGGTTTTCTTAGTTAGATGTATTAAAATATTCCTTAAAACATTATGATGTTGCAATATTGACATGGAATGTCAATAACAAGTACTTCTGAAAATTACTTGAAAAAGCAAATATTGATATAGGGGACTTTAAATTTATATGAGGCGGGTCTCATTGCCTTTTGCAAACAAAAGTGAAAACAGGGAAAACAATACAGTTCTATGAGAAAACCTGATTGATGTGTGGTCCCAATATGGAGATAAATATGAAGAATCAAATGTGTTGCTAATGGATACATCAAAACATGCATCTAAATTCATCGGATATTGGTCAAATCACATCTTAATAAAATCCTATACATGACAAGATCCAGATAATTGGCTTATGCAAGTTTTATTTCCATTTATTAAGACACTTCTTTGTATCAAAGAGAAATGTGAATGCTCAATAGAACATGTACTTCATGATGGAGATAATTTTTTTAATAAATTTGGTCACAACAACATTCCAATTTTTCAATACAACTTGGACATAGATTTTTGTGAATCAATTTGTATGATTTGTTATTTTTTGGAAATTTGTAGTCATTTTTACATTCATTTTGTTGTATTGCAAACTTACCATTCTTTATCATATTTTAATATGAAATTTATTGTTTTTAACTCCTATTTGAAATGGTTTAGAAATAATGAGGAACAAAATATAACTTACCAATATTAAAATTTATTATTTTTACGAACTGCAAACTTACCATTCATTACCATATTTTAATATGGAATTTACTATTTTCAATAACCTCAAAATTTTTAAAATGTAAATATTATTTTATAGTTTTTTTTTACTATTTTTATTTTTGTAATAGAAAATGCTTATGTTTATAATAAAATTATAATTAAAAAAAAGTGCGAATCGAATTTAAATTACCTAATTATGACCGGCACTGAATGGAATGGGAATTTATGGAATTAATACCACCAAATATGGTAACTATGTTTTAATTTACATTCTTAAATGGAAGTTCCCATCATTAAAATAATATTGTATGATACACTGAGGCAAAAATTTACTTTTATTGATGAATATTTACTTATTTGTACTAATACTCATATAGTGTGAAATGTAGATTTTGAATTAACTCTTAATGTAAATAAAGGTACAAAATTTTTTCTTTAAAGAGGTAACTAGATTTTTGTATTAATAAAAGTTAGATTATGGGCTAGAACCTTTACTACATTTTTTCTTTTGATATTTTCTGTTCAACATTCTACTAGAAAAAACATAGAAATGCCATCATTCTTACATATTCTAAAGTTATTACGACTACACAGTCTATAAATGATTTGTATTAGAAATACTGTGATCAAATCCAGCAATACATTAACCTATTTATTGAATTTTATTTAGTTATATGTATTGATACAAGTTTATAAATGCATTGCACATTTGAAATTATTTAATATCTTAATGTAAGTTAAGATATACTTTTTACAAAACAAATTAGAATTAATTGATAATGAGTTCTATGTGTTTTATTTGATTTTTGATTCATAATTTTTTATAACTATGTATCCTTAAATCAATTACATATATATGTAATCATCTAACATAAGTCAGTAAATCGAGAAGCCATTTATTGGCTCATTTATTGACCTATATATTGGCCGAACGTGTGGTTTGATATCAATGCATAAATATGAAATTGTTGTTCTCGAAAAAAAAGCTCCAAATGTAAAATAAATTATTTTCCTAATAAAACATGGAATAATTAATTGTTAATTAGTGTTAAGTGGACTATGCAAACTCATTCAAGATATGAGTCATAAATGGATGCTTTTATACTTTTTACACCATATTAGATGGCATTTGATTTTCCCATCCACATTAACATTTTAAATTTCAAATTTTAAAAACATTATTTGTAATTGATAGAATCTCATAGAAGCTAACAAGATGTGAAGGTATTTATTGAATTACTTTTTTTTCCATGCAAGTTAAAACAATATCATGATATTCATAAGGAATCAAAGACATACACAATAAGTGATATACAACCATAAGAAGGAGATTCCAAAGGGTCCAACTAACGCTGATGATCAAAGTTTCATGATGAAAACCTAAATGAGAGCCACAAAGAAACATATCAAAAGAGACTAATGGGTCATTCTTACATATAGGCCATAGATGATTCCAACATAATTTGGGACTTTCCTAGTTTAAAAAACAAGGATACAAACATTATTTTATTGTTTTGAACCATAAAAACAATTGATGGTTCACTCAAAAATGTGTGTAACTAGCTTAAGATACGAAAGAGACAAAAAGATGCTTAACATAACTGACCAAAGGTTCAAAATCGCTAATAAAATCCATAAAAGGGGCATTCTCCTCTAATCCATTCTTCGAGGTAGATTAATACATTATGTAGTAGGAAGCCTCAATGAAGAAACCAGAAAATCTCTTAACCTTTACAATTCTCCAAAATGCATGAAAACATGATAGATTGATAATGCCACCATGAAAGGTTGGCCTCTAAATAGAGAAACTGCAGGTAGAGGAAAGGTGGCCCCGCCACTGAGAGAATATGGAAATGAGGAAATTTGACAAGAAATGAGTAATGAACAAACATAGTACCTTGAGACGTCAAGCTATCCCGCATGATGCTCCAATGGATTCTCCTCAACCATTAGGCATGGCTTGTAGAATCCCATGTCATCAGGTAGAGGAAGCTCAGAAGAGACTGGGTGACTGGAGGAAGCATGCAATTCAACCAGTCATTTCTTGGAGTCAGTAATGTCGGTTCCAGGTTTATGGGTTTGGAAACTGGGGCCTCTTCCATAGTCATGGGAAGGAATCACACCCACTGGGTTTGACATTGAGTTGTAGTGAGGTAGACAATGATTGAGAGAGGGACTATGCGACCTCGTCTGAAAATCACTTGCAAGGTTTTTGGAGTAAGAGAAATCACTGACCATATCCATCGACAAGGAAACAAACCCTTGAAGTTCCATGCCTAATAGATGGGAAATTTGACTGTATGCTGACATAACATGATGGAGGTGATATTCCAAGTACAACACATGACCCTCGAGCTACACACTAATGTCATGATGATATTTTTAACGATGAGCTAGCATGTTGCACAAGTCCTACAAGTGGTCTCTTAAGGTTCGAAATTCACAAGCTTATATATCAGCCACCATGCTTTGAAAGTGGTGGGGAATTCCACTATTAATGTGCTTATCTCCATGCCCATGTGAGGAAGGGCAAGGAGATTGACCTCACTCACACCCTCCTCTACTAGGACTTCCTCACTCTCGAACCATGGATGTAAGTCCGCCCTCTCTCACAAGGAAAGGATCTAAGCAACCAACAGACCACCATCTCTATAAATCCATAATTGAATTGCAAGGTGAGAGAAACCATCGTGTTAATGGTAGATGGTATCTTGAAAAGGAATGTGGAGAAGGCCAATGCTTAATGCACTTCAAATGATTGATATGGGTGGAATTGAAATTAAACACGACCTTTAGATGAAGGAGAAAATCGTTTGCCAAATTTTATGATGAACATGTGTAGGTGCACATACAAATTGGTCGCAGATCTATGGTGTCAAAGTTCTATTGTTGTGGTTTTCAAATACAATGGTAGCACATTTTTAAAATTTCAAAACATAAATACCTAAGTTCAAACTTTATATTAAAAAACCATAGAGTAAATGGTGGGCACAAATTTGATATGGTGTAAAAACTATGGTTTCATACCATATGGCATAGAAAATATTAAATGGTGGAGGACAATTAATATAAACCTATGCTACAACCTTAAGGAAGATTTATAACAATGGTATCGTGGAAACTATTGATATGGCAAAGATTAATGAAACCTATAACATTCACCAAAGTCCGTGGCATATGGTCCAGTCATCACGTCATTGTCAGAGCCAATATGAAAACACCGTAGAGGTGGCACGGAGTAGGTTGAGACTGTCGAGGGTTAGGTGCCACGGGGCAAAATTTTGATGATCGTCGTTCACCACTTGCCATGTCATGATTCAGAGTGGTTGGCATATGTTACATAGTCCAATTGAAATAATTATAAACTTTAAACATTGTAATTGTAACCAAGGTTTAAGCACCAAAGAATATAGTTTATTAATGTTATATGGTTTTTGTGGATATGCGTTAAGGTCAAATGCACCAAGTGCTGCACAAAAAAATTTATTATAAACCATCGTATCCACTATAGCGTACGTGTTTTAATACTATTGCACCGCATATAAAATTGTTCACCTAACCAAAACTGTATGCTATGTATAGCCTAGGAGGTTCGACCCTGGAACCTGCCTGAGGCCTTACAAGAAACTTAGCCATTCCAATAGTGCAGTTAGGAGTGCACAGTGAGTTTCAGAACAAGGTGTTGTATGTGACTCTTTTTCTTCATGTAAGCATATATTGACCATCCTTGAGCCATTTTGAGAATGGAGACATGCATTTGAAAGATGAGACAGAGGGCTTCTTTTTTCTAGTAGCCAGTGGTGCCTATGTGCACAGTTCAATTGGTGAAATCCCATGAAAATAATTTTTTTGGAGCATTTCTAATATAACGGACGTCCATTGGAAGTGAACCCAGAGATGTAGTCCAAGAGGGACGAACTCCATCAACAATGTTTGTTGTGTTTGCATCCTTTATTTATGTTGTTTATTCTTCATTATAGTTCTCGAAGTTTGATGTTTAAGGAATATTAACAAATTATTTTCCCTCTTTCATTCACACATATGAAACCTTAGTTAATGTTGGTGAAATAGATAAAATAATCAATCCTGTAGATTTCATATCATATTTTGGTATCAAAAGGAGGTTGATCATGTTTAAGCAGGATAATTTCCAATGTGAATGTTGACTAGATCCAGGTCAAAATGTGGAGAAGGGAAACTTGAAGAGTTAAATCCAGAGATTGGAAAGAAGAAAGTCTCGCAAAATATGGTAGGTTCAAATGAAGGAGAAGCTCCTGAGACAAAGAGTGAGGAGCAATTTTAGCAGATGTTCCTTAATATGCAAAGGATGATTGCAGAACTTTATGAAGACAAGAATACTAGAGATGCAACTCCATATTCTAAAGGCACAAAAAGTAAAAAATTAGAAAGGAAAATGTTGATGGTAATGAACCTCCTTCTCCTCCATCTTCATCTTCTTCTTCTTCATCTTCTGATCTTTCAAGTTCAGATTCAAATTCCGAATCAAAGAATAAACATAAGAAATATCCTTTCCTGAAGATTGATGTTAAAATTGAACTGCCCATATATGATGGTGAAATGAATCCTGAAAAGTTAGATAACTAGATTAAACAACTTGAAGTGTGTTGTAGAATTCATAATATTGTTGATGATTCTGCAAAAATTCAGTTAGCTACACTTCGAATGGGGGGAACAACTTTGATTTGGTGGGAAAGTAAAACTACATTAGATTTGAAGCATAAAGGTAAAATTATCTCTTCATGGTCTAAGTTTATTAATGCTCTTAGAAATAAATTCTATCATTTAGGATATATGCAATAAGTTGTAATAGATTGGAAACATTTGAGGCAAGGTAAAGGACAGGGTGTGCAAGAGTTTACACAGGAATTCAGGAAAAGGCTTTAGCACTTAATTTTCCATTAAACACATGGGAAACATTGTTAAAGTATATTGGAAATTTTCATTATTATTTGCAACATACATTGCTTATATTTAATCCAAATGACTTTGATGATGTCTATGTGCAAGCCATTCATATTGAATCAGGTGGAAAAACTTTTCAGTTCAAATTTTCAAAGAAACCATTCAAGAATTCATAAAACAAAGACTCTAAAGACAACAAAGGGAAGAGAAAATCAAAGGGGAAGTAATCGGCAACAGTTAAGAAAGAAAGAGAAAGGCCTACTTGTACTGATTGTCAAAGGGTTGGACATGATGAGTCCAAGTGTTGGAAGCTTCATCCAGAACTTAAGGCAAAGAAGTTCCTTAAGAAGAAGGGTGAGAAGAAAGCTAATAATGCAATCCAACAAGAGTTGGGATCTCACTACGGTGACGAACAAAATATTACTGCGATGAGTCTAATAGGTATACTTTCTAAAGCTAGTTCTAGTTCTATTTACTTGACATCGTCTTCAAAGATTAATAATGTGATTGATGAAAAGAACAGGGTTGAATTTTTTCACATAAGGATTATTTCCAAGCACACTAAGATAAACACATTATTCAGTAGTGGGTCACAAGCAAACTTAATATCTAAGGAACTAGTAAGGAAATTGGAATTGGAAACTAAACATCATCCAAAACCATACCCATTAGGATGGTTGAAAGAAAACACTCATATGCATGTCACAAAATAGTGTCATTTAAAGTTTGCAATTACAACTAATTTTGTTGATGAAGTTGAGCTAGATGTGATTTCTCTGGATATATGTGGAGTTTTGGGTAGTCTGTATCTTTATGATAGACATGTCGTTTTTCATGAAAGGGAGAATAAGTATCATATCTTTAAAGAGGGAATTGAATACATTGTCAAGGAACACAAAAGTAAGACAAACTTGGATTTAATGAATGCCAATTATTTTAAAAGTTAAATAAATTCAAGTAAAAGGTATTTTCTCATTATTCTTAAAAAACAAGCTAAGGACAAGTATGATGATTTTCAAGGGTGTGATTGTCAGTTTAAGGACAAATTGGTTGAAATAATAGTTTCTTATGGAGAATTGTTTAAAGAACAAAAAAGTCTCCTTCCAAAACTAGCAATACAACATAATATTCAATTACTATATGTTGCACCTCTTATGAATATTGCCATGTATCATGTATCAGTCATTAAACTAGATTTAAGAAATGGTTATCATCATATGTTTATTACATAGAATGATGTTTGGAAAACTACATGTAAGACTAGACATGGGTTTTATGAATGGTTGGTTATGTCTTTTGATGCTCCAACAACTTTAATGAGAGTGATGAATGATGTGTTTTGTTCTTTTCTTGATAAGTTTGTCGTAGTCTATCCGGATGATAGTCTTATTTTCAGTTCAATTTGGGAAGTTAGAAGTTTCGTGGGTGCAAATCAGTATTGGAGGAAGTTTTCTTCTCATTTCTCTTTTATTGCATCATCACTTCATGCTTTAATAAGTTTTAAAGTCTCCTTTCAGTGGGGAGGAAAACAACAAGAACCATTTTCTAAAGAAGTTTCAAACTATCCAACTTATGATAAATAATTATGTGCAATAACAGAAAGTGCTAAACAATGGAAGCATTATTTAATGGGCAGAGAAAAAAGGATTCATACAGATCATCGACCACTTCAATACCTTCAATATCAAACTAAGTTGCAACAATATTGACATTGTAGATGGATGGGTTTTTTGTAGCGGTTCCACTTAGAAATCAAATATAAGAAAGGTACCACCAATAAAGTAGCTAATATGTTGTCAAGACCATCTTTGAATGCTTCAATTATACTTCAAAATAGTTCTTTAGCACATGAAAGTTACATTGAACAATATGCTGAAGATACTGATTTCAAAGATGTTTATGAATCACTAACTCATGGTGCTTAGGTGGAAGAAGAGAATTATCATGTTCATGACAAGTTATTATACCATCTTGGCAAATTGTGCATACCACAAGGAGAAAGAGCACATGTGATCAAGGAAGCACATTCTTCTCATGTTTTAGGGAATTTTGGTGTAGGTAAGATAGTGGCACAGTTACAAAGGTATTTCTGTTGGCCTTGAATGAATGAAACATTTGCTAAGTACATTAAAGGTTGTGTCATGTGTTCAACAAGAAAACCAAGCAACAAAAAGTCTGGTTTGTATATGCCTCTTCCAGTTCCTTCTAGACCATGGGATAGTATATCTATGGATTTTTTAGGAAGACTTCCTATGTCTAGAAAAGGGTATGATTATTTGTATGTTGTGGTTGATATATTTAGCAAAATGTGTATTCTTGTTCCATGTAAAAGGCAGGTAACTGCTGAACAGACTACACATATGTTCTTTTCAAACGTATGGGTTCATTTTGGGTTGCCTACTTCCATCATTTCAGATTAGGACTCTTGTTTCATGGGAGAGTTCTAGTCCACTTTGTGGGGACTCATGGACACTAAGCTAAAAAACAGCACAAATTTTCATCCATAAACAAATGGTCAAATAGAGATGGTGAAAAAAACAATGGTACATCTTCTCAGGGGCTATTGCAACAAACATCCTAAGTTGTGGGATGAATATTTACACTATGTTCAACATTCTTACAACCAGGCCTTGCATTCTTCTACAGGTACATATCCTTTTGAGACATGTTTTGGGTACTTCTCGAAATCAGAAATGGACTTCTTGTTTGGTGACGAAGCTCAGGAGGATGGACACGGAAATTCCAACAAAGAAATCAAGTTCATTCAAAGAATCCAAAAGATTCATGAAGCAGTGCAGGATCAATTGGAGAAAAGTCAAGTCAAGTACAAAATGCACCACGATAAGGATTAGGTGGATCATCACTTTTAGGTTGGCGATCAAGTATGACTACACATCAACAAAGAAAGGATGAAATGTGAAGGTAAAAAGTTGAAACCTATCAAGTATGGCCCATTTAAGATTGTTGAAAATATTGAGCATAATGCATTTTAGTTAAATTTTCCTTCATATATGCACACATATTCAGTTGTAAATGTCGAAAATTTAAAGTTCTATGAACCTCCTATGATCATGGATCCAGAGGAAAACATTCAAATTCCAACTATAAATGATTTTTCACCTGAATACATGACTACATTGTAGGAATATATCATCTTAGACATGAAAGTCTGCACTTCAAAGCGAGGGGATGTTGAGTATCTTTAGGTGGGACTCAGAGGCATGAATCCAAGCAAGGCAAGGTGGATGGAGATCAGAAGGGTGAGGGAGTTGTACCCTAACCTCAGGTCTGCTTAAAACCAAACTTTTGGTGGTCCAAAAGCTTCCAGTGGAGAGGAATGATCTAGGAGGATCCTCTAGTTGCTCTAAGTTCAAAGGTATCAATTGTTCCTGGAATAACGCCAAGTGGTAGAGATCGACATTCTAAATCTAGCAGTACCTTTAGTTTCTCATTTGGGCTTCAGATGAAGGGGAAATTGTCCATCAAAGTTTATGATGAACAAGTGTAGGTGCATATAAATTGGTTGCAGATCTATGGTGTTAAAGTTCGATGGTTGTGGTTTTCAAATACAATGGTGGCACTTTTTTAAAATGTCAAAACACAAATACTTAAGTTCAAACTTTATATTAAAAAATGATATAGTAAATGGTGGGCGTAAATGTGATATGTTTCAAAAACTATGGTTTCATACCATATGGCATATAAAATATTAAATGGCAGAGGGGAATTAATATAAACCTATGCTACAGTCCTAAGGTACAGTTATAACAATGGTATGGTGGCAACTATTGATATGGTGGACATTAATGAATCCTATAACATTCAACAAAGTCCAAGGCATATGGTCCAGTTAGCACGTCACTGTTGGAGCCAACAAGTAAACAATGCGGAGGTGGCACGGAGCAGGTCGAGACCACCGGGGGTTAGGTGCCATGGGGCAGAATTTTGATGACAGTCATTCACCACTTGTCAGAATGGTTGGCATATGTTACACAGTCCAATTGAAATATTTATAAAGTTTAAACGTTGTAAATGTAACGAAGGTTTAAGCGCCAAAAATATATTTTATTAATGTTATACGATTTTTGTGGATATGCGGTAAGGTCAAATGCGCCAAGTGTTGCACCAAAAAATTTATTATAAACCATCATATCCACTATACCATATGCGTTTTAATTTTATTGCACCACATATAAAATTGTTCACCTAACCAAAACTATATGCTATGTATAGCCTGAGAGGTTCGACACTGGAACCTACCCGAGGCCTTATAAAAATCTCAGCCATTGCACCAGTGCAGTTAGGAGCAAACAATGAGTTTCAGAACTAGGTGTTGTATGTGACTTTTTTTTCTTCATGTAAGCATATCTTGGTCATCCTTGAGCCATTTTGAGAACAGAGACAGACGTTGGAAAGCTAAGACATAGGGATTCATTTTGATAGTAACTAGCAGTGCCTACATGCATAGTTCAGTTGGTGAATTTCCATGTAAAGAACATTTTTGGATCATTCCTAATATAATAGACAACCATTGGAAGCAGACCTGGAGATGTAGCCCAGGAGGGATGAACTCCATCAACAATGTTTGTCTTGTTTGCGTCCTTTATTGTTGCTGTTTATTCTTCATTTTAGTTCTCAAAGTTTGATATTTAAGGCATATTAACATCTTATTTTCCCTCTTTCATTCACACATGTGCAACCTTAGTTAATTTTGGTGAAATAGTGCAAATAATCTATCTTGTATATTTTAGATCATAAATGGTAGCCACAGAGGGCAAGTGGAGAAGGCCAATGATTAATGCATTTTACATGCTCGAGGGCGGTGGATTTGACAGTAGACACAACCCTGTATCTCCCTTCTCGAGGCACAATGAAATACTAGCTGCATGCGCCTCCAAATTCCATTTCTAGATGTAAGCATTGTCTTGATTGCCACCGAGATTCAGGGGAGTAAAGATTCAAATTTTACAAAACAAATAATTTAGAATTAATTGATAATGCGCTCTAAATGGTCTACTTTGATTTTTAATCCATAACTTCTTCTATGTATTTTTAAATCAAGATCTCATTATATTTTTATTGCCAAACATGGTGAAAACATACATTCAAAGTAGTAAACTAACTAATTTTCAAACTTAATCTAGTTAAAGTTCTAAATTCTAGATCCATTGCATAGTTCCAAATTTGATGAGATGTGTTTGTAATGTGTCCTTGTAATAGAAAATTTCAAAATAACTGATTTTCAAAATTATTCTAGTTAAAGTTCTAAATTCTACATTGATTTCATAATTCCAAATTTAATGAAATGCGTTTGTAATAAAAAAAATTGTAATAAACTCTTTCCAATTCTATTGAAATATGTGTTTTTTTGTTTTTTTTTTTTCTTAAGGCTAGTAGTACCATTTGAATTTTTGAGAATTTTTTCTTCCCAAATCATAATTCTAAGTAGATAGATGGATTATACCCTTCATTAGCTTTCCATTGACTACCCCCATAATTCTGAGCTCTACGCATAAAGTTATGGTTCCTAGAAGTGAACTAGTCTTACTCTTTTGCACTTATTAAGGCCCAACTTTTGCATACCTACTCCATTTCACATGCATAATAGCTCTTTTGAAATATCTAGTTAAGAATTATTATTTAATAGCATGGCATGGGCATGTTAATGACTTGGGTACACACCCAAGCACCAAAAATTTCCAAAATAATGTTGTTCATGGCCTGAAAATAGCCCCAAAAGTGTGAGACCTAGAAAAATCATAAGAAATACATAACAAAATCACATTATGTGTACTTGGTTGTTGATGTGGCATGAGTTGTGTCACATGGATCCACTTGGAAATGTAAGGTGATTCCATGTCAGCTCCCCTTCCACCTTACTTGTCCCATTATCGTTCCTACCCTCCTTGTGTATTTCTCCTTTTGCATTTATGTTCCTTTTTTCTTTTTCTTTTATTTATGTATTGTTTAGCTTAATTTTATTTTAGTTCCACCTATATTCAAATTCCATATAAAATTCCATACCCTAGGAGGGTCTAGCCTTCACTTACACCATACACCTGGCATTCATCCAATGAATGGGTGAGTCCCACCGTTTATTTCTTCTTGACAATGTCAGATAGAAAACTCACCAATATTGATGCCAATGGTGGTTATTAGGGGCTAGAGTAGAAGGGATAATAGAAAACCAAAACCCTTTGAGACCACTCACCAACCCAAAACTATCACAAGGGTATCTAGCAACATCCTACTGGTGTTGGGGGTTAAAATTCCAATTGAAAATCATTTTAAAAAGCTTTCATATCACTTATGTGGGTAAGGTCCCACCTTAACAACCATCAATATTATAGAGAAATATTGAACACTAAGAATCAAAATGCGATATTTTTTTTTGCAAGACATAAACATTAATGTAGGGTCATCTTTCCTCATTGGTATCATTTACACTACACACTACATTCTACTAATTAACCCATGGTAATTCTAAAATTCTCATCAAGGCTACAAGGATAATGGTTTCATCAAGATCAAAAACCTACAACCATAATAATTGCCTCTCAAGCTCAAAAATCGCATTTAAAAGAAAGAGTCTTCAGCACTTTACAAACCATAATATCCAACGAGATCATTGTTAGTTTTGTTGCAATTAAATGTGTTCAAGAGCAACTAATCTTATTTTATTCCAAGTAACATACCTAATATGAATCCTTTGCTTAAAAGGAGAATTCAACTTCTACGAGGGCGGTATCCAATGATTATAAATTCATATGTTAGATAACATTACAATAATTCACTTACCCAAATTTGACTTCATCAACATGAATTTTAACTCAATAGAATTCTCACACATATTCTTTGAGAAATTTCCATAAACATCTTGGTTACTAATCCTAATTTCAGCTAGGCATTTTTACATACAATTCATAAATGTAATTAGCTACAACGATTGAGGTATTATGACAAACAGTTTGCAAGCATGCAATGTACAAACGTTAAGGTATTTTAACAAATAGTTTGCAAGAATGCAATCTACAACTATTGAGGCATTTTAACAAATAGTTTGTAAGCATGCAATGTACAACCATTGGGGCATTTTTTCAAACACTTGAAAACCATAATACCTTAAGGAAATTTGACAACAATTAGCTAACATGAATCTAAGATTACATCACCTCATTTTTCATTGTCTCACAATAATGCCAATAATTCTTGAATTGAACTTAACACACAAGTAAAAATATCAACCATCTTTGTTGATGCATTTCTACAAACACTTCAGGACATGAATGACTACAGGCATTTGGAAAATTTCTACAAATGGATTATGGCCATGTAGGCTACAACCATTGGAGAATTTTGACAAACAATTAGCGGTCATGAAATAAATTTCCATAAAGATGTTTGAACTATTAGAGTATCAACCATTGAGACATTAAAATAACAATTTTAAAGTGCATGAACCAGATTAGTGTCATTAATACAAAGCACTAGGTAAATCCAATATGAAAAAGTTTCCTGCAAAACCAAAGAAAAAGAAGTCCATACAAGTCAACAACAAAAATGCAAAATCGCCCAGATTAGAGAATCGGAGTTTGAAACCCTATTTTTTGGAATCAAAGTAGGGGTTACATGGTCATATGGGGAAGATACCCCCTGATGTTAAGCTGAATAGAAATAAAAATGCTCAGGGATTTGATTCTTTAAAACAATATAAAATTGATCCCTACTATCTCATTTACAACTTTTGTCAAACACTTAGTATGCAAAATTCATCCACAACTATAAAATGAGGAAGGAAACCCAAATTTATGCTAATATGATATTTTCATCAAACTCATGGTAGCCTAAATGATTCAGCCATTAAGACCTTATGTCAATTAGTTTACAACAAAATTGTACAAAAAAGACCTTACATAAAATAAACTATAACTATTGTGGAATTTCTTCAAACATTTAGTGTGCAACATTTTATATACATCTAAGTTTCATCCAACAACCCAATTCATAGTAAGAAAAAAACATGCTATCAAACATAGAATAATGAATCTGGATAATACATATGACCTGTTATGGACATAAATTCATTATAAACTTAACTTGAAAACTTTGGCAGCACATTCTTGTTTTAATCCCCTATATGTAAATTCTCAACTATAACTGCTATTCATTATCGGTTATCTCATAAATAAATCCCTAAGTATCTCATATACTTTCACAAGTAGAAATTTCCAGTAAATTGCAATTTCTACAACACTTTAAACTAATAATGAACTAAAATTTCAAGAATATTTATAAATATACATGACAGTGTATATATACAACTCCAACCTACACAATGTAATCGTCACATTACCCATGATTCTTCCATAGTGTACCATAAACCCCCTCGCTCGAGCCTACCACCATGGCCTTGTCACCTACCAACATAACACGCCCATGTCACCACCACGACGTCATTAAACACATAGAATTCACAACATCACTAATATCGTTGTATGGAAAATCTAAAAAATGCAATATTTTCAAGAATCCATGAAATTACAGTAAATATTTCAACTATTGAGGCACCCTATAGCTCAAACTCTACTAAAATATTAACTTATTCTTTGGCCCATATGGCCCAAGCACTATGGCATGTTGTTACGATACCAATATGTCCAATTATTGAGGCACCCTCTAGCTTGGATTCTACTAAAAAATTGACATATTCTTCGACCCCTATGGCCTAAACATTGTAGCTAGTTTCTATGATACCAATCTATGACATACCCCACACTTGGGTACCCTCAATAATTCATGTTCCTAACAAAATTCAATGTCTGATACAATCTTTTAAAATCAAGAAAATCAAGAATGATGCATGGAAAACCAAAACTCATGCAAAAAACCATTTAATGCAAGATAATTAACCTACACAAAAATAAGGAAATAAATACTCAATGAATATACACTGAAATTATAACATAAAGAGCACATAAAACACTTATCTTTAAGAATATATTACCAACTTACTACAAATGTCAAATGTTCCGCCCATCCATAGGACCTATTGAACATTTACTCTCTACAATAGACCCCCCTTGAGCCCAGGGCATGGTTCCACAAGGATGGGTGTCTAGAACAAGTAAATTACTCACAATCAATCAAATCTCAAGCTTTCTTAGTTCACATAGCTACACACCAATCACAACTATCACATTTACTCAACTAGTCTAATAGAAATCTCAAATTCTAACTATTTTTTCCCTTAAATTTGCACAAACCAAGGAAAACAATCCCCTTCTTTGTAATGCAGTCCCTCAAGCTATTCCATTTCTCTCCCAGGATCCAATGCTACTAGTTAGGAAATGGAAGCACTAGAGACGCTTGAACATGGAAAATTATCCCAACAATTCCTATACATTCATGCACTTGGTAATCCTTCCATATGTTGCCACTATAGCCAGTCTAATGACACAAATAATTAGCAATGGATCTCTTTTCCCAAAGCCCTCTCCCCCATTCCTCCCTCCCAGAGCAAGATGAATGAACTTCAAGCAACCAATAAGGTAGAGTTAAATATGCATGCTCTCAAAACACCATGTGGTTTCCCCAAGAAGCTATTGTAACCAATGTTTTCCCAAATTTAGGATGGGTGCACTAAAATATAAACAATTTGGTTTAAACTCTATAGATACCCCCTTCTCTCGTGGAAGCATAGTTTCATGTAACTCTTGTCCCCATTTGTTTATAGTTGGTGATGCATTTTATTAATAATATTAAAAAACTTTTGCATTTCTAAGCTCTTTGGACTTTCATCATGTACAAATATACCTTTTTAATCTAGGGGTCAAAAGTTGGTATTAAAACAATATTTCATATAGACCATATTTATGGTTAGTAGGTTTTCTTGTGCTAAAAATGGAACAATTCCATATGAATGTCTTAATCTAGCACTGCATGGTAGGAAAATAGGTGTTGATAAAGGTTCTAGAAAATTTTGATAATATAAAAATGGCCACCATATGTGAAAGCATGAGCTCGATGAGCAAGATACAAGTGGTTAGCACTAATGGGAAAAAAAACGGATTTAGTTTTTAAATCCATTCATTATAGATGGAATATTCTTAAACAATAGTTTTGTTTACCTTAGTAAAGTGTTGAATGGCTTGCCAAATGGAACCAAAGGATGGATCCGTAGCATAGATATTGCACCATGACTCATAGGATGTATCTATATAAACACCTACATGAGAGGATGATTTAAGAGATTTGCAACTTTATGAGAATTTCTCTTATTGTAATTCATAAGTAGATGAAATTTTTGGATGTAGGAAACCGGCTTAAGATGCCACTTGGATTTTGGTTTAGGAATTAATAAAAATGAAGGGGGGATGATTAGTATATATAATAGTTTCCTTACAAAAGAATATAATCATGCCATAGCTTAAAAATGTATATGAGAGCATAAAATTCCTTAGCATATGTGTTATAGTTGATTTTTTCTTATGGCAAGGTGTTATCGAGAAATCTAGTGTCCACTTGGAGCTGCTAGTCCCACTAAGACTGGTAGCTATCTTAGAAACAAACAAACTAAGACTAATTTCGCTTTCCTTTATGAGAAGTAGATAAGAGGGGAACAAAGGACACCAACCTCAGTCTTGCACTTGGTTCTTTGCTTGGTTCCTCTCCCTTCTGATAGATCTTCACCACTCCTTCTTCGTCTACCCAGCTTCAAAGAGCACCTGAGGAATCAAAGCCGCATAATACTATCGAAGAACAGAGATCTACAATCATAAGCAATACAAGACCAGATATGTATTGACCACACAAATGCATATATCATGAAACATAAAAGAATGTGGAGGAAAACTTGAATAGCTTTATTAATATTAAGAATAGCAAAGGCGATTACAACCAATTGTTCTGACCCAACATCATCCTCTCAGCATGAAAGCCATTCTTCACCTCATGAAAATCATAGATCACCCAACACTATGATGTTGCACCAGGAAACCAACAACACTTCATTACAAGATACAAGATTCCAGCCTCTGGATCTCTGTGATGAGGGATCCATATATAGATGATTGTAGGGGGGTGAGTCAGCTTCTAGGTTTTTGATTAGTGTCATCTCTCTAATAGTTCTTGATTCCACTTGGACATTGATGATCTCTTACTCATCCCTAGGCGAATTCAGATAGGCAAGTGTCATAGGAGAAATTTCTGGAAGATTCCATGATCATCCACCTTGCAAACTGTCTTTGCCATTTGTCTACTCTCGCCCATCGCACCCATTATGCATCACACCTTTTACATTGAGCAGGTGAGATGCATCACACCCTCTGCACTGGGCAGTCTGTATGGTCCACTTTTGACCAATTATGAGCAGCTTTCCATGGAGAACTTCTGGGAGATGATGTAATCAGCTGACCTTGTTCCTTTAGGGTGTGAAGCAACACTTTTATGGACTTAGAAGCCCTTGGTTTATGGACATGTATGATTGGGGTTGCAATGCCCAAAAATGTCTATAACAGTTGCCCCGTAAAGCATGAGGTCGTTAATCTTTTGATGTCGGGTGAAATGCTTTATCATGAGGATCCGAAGTTTTTTCGAGCTGGAAGGCAACCTGTAATAAGATACAATACAATACATTATCTTCATAATATTTTTCATGATCTGGCTGAGGCGGGCATTCCCATGCTCAACTTTATAAATTCATTTCCATGTACATAGGACAGATAATCGTTTGTGTAGTAGACTGATGATTCCGACGGAGTCATCATCCTTTGATTTGGATGATCATTTGTTCGACAATGATGAAAATTTGATGTCTTTATTTTCCTGAATATATCGCAGCCCGGATGGATGAAACTAGATCTGGGGTCTTCAAAACTCGTCCAATCTTTGCCGGGAGTACAAGTCAATCCATGTGAAAAATGTTTTGGAGTCGAACATGGAAAGACATCGCCTGATTACCAGCCAATGATGTAAGTTGTTAA
>APFE030085169.1:0-27450 GCA_000404065.3 Pinus taeda
ATTAGAGATAAATAATGCAAAGTTGTCTGAGAAGTGTTTAATTAAGGATAACCTCTCAACCAATATTTAGTAGCTTTTCAATCTCATATCACTTGTAATTTTAGGTTTCTTGACACAATTAAGATGACTAACATAAAAAATTGATTCATATTGTTGTAGTACTTGTTAGGAAGTTTTATTTTTATTCTTAGACTAAATTAGTCATTCATGTTAGTAATTTTTATTTGTATTACTTATTAGCTAGTCACATATTTTAACCCGCAACTAAATTAGTGATTTATGTTAGTCATTTTTAGTTCAGACAATTAAGATTGCTCATTTTTGGTAGTATTTCACTTGAAAAGGCTTTGGTGACTAACGTTTTTAGTCACCTAGTCACTAATTTCTCATTTTCTACTATTGTTCCCAAAGAAAGTGTTGTGCCCATTCAATCCATCTGAAAGAGAGGGAACCTCCTGAACTCGCCAAAGTTAGATCGAATGAATCGAGGGCAAGGGTTAACAAAATAACAATGCCAAGGAAGTATGATTCTATTTTTTTACGATCCATTCATAGCGAGACCGAATACACCCCCAATTGAGCTAAAACTATTAGAATAAAAAAATCATAGTGATATGAAGACAAAGCAGGGTTAGAAATGATTTTTTCTTATTTACGAGCATCCACTAAGAGGGGAGAAAACAGGGATTTTTGTGGGCTCGAGACTGTGGTGACAAGTGAAACGAGAGCTTCATCAAAGGGAGCACCCTAGAATTTCGTAAGGAAGAATAAAAGGATAATGGATCGAGGTTACTGTGCAATGGAGGTTCCATTTTAGATTAATGATGAAGCTTCCATTTTAGATGACATATTAGGGTTATTGTGTATTGAAACATCCATCTAGATGAAGGATTAGGGTTGTTATACAATGGCGGTTGCTACACATAAGAGATAAACTTTAATGCAAATAGATTATTTGGGTTACAAGAGTTTGTGTACCTACTTTAGACGAAATCTTGGGTTTTGGGTTTCAAACCCCATATGCCCATGCTCAGAGTTTGTAAGGCTTGGCTTGTGCTCCAATAACCCATATAATCAAGACATTCCATGAACTATGTCTTTGTGCAGGCCTTTGAGTCAAAAAATAAAGCATGTAGGCTTCCACTAACTGGGCAGGTCTATGGTAAAGAAACACTGTGAACCCCCAAACCCTATTGGAGCTACTATTATTGGATCGAATTAATAAACTGAATTATTTGCTACTTTCCACACCTTTCCCTCTACCTATGATGTTCCAGTTGTGGGTGGGACATAATAGATCTGTCTCTTTCACTAACTGATTCCTTTACAATAGATAGGGTGTAAGAATTGAGAATGCACTAGAGAAATGTTGATTATTTCATGAGCATGCATATACATGAGGCTAGGTTCCATGCTATCAATCTTATTTTGAAATAGAATGCCTAGGCCAAGTTGAGTTGAACTTCATTTACAAAACATTATCATTTAACAGTTTGCCTTTACCTTATGGTTGAGGATAGATATAGTTGCACTCGCCTCTTCCTATCATGAGTGCTTACAGATCATTCCGATGTGGATTGACAAGGAGTGGGGCGACTAGGCCCGATAACGAAAAGCTGGGATAAATATGGGAAGGAAAAGGCACAAGATGAAAGAACTTCTTATATAGTCCACAAGGAATTTAGTTTAAATCACAACAAAGGATAATTGAATTTTGAGGCTGCCCCTATCTTTGTTGTTAAAGTATGTATAACAAGTGGAACTTATTTTGGTGTATTGATGAGGGTTTAGACCTAGGGGTAAAGTATGATGTGCTAAGGTGACTGGACATGAAAATTATCTCAAAAGGATATTGTTAGTGTCCTCTTTACCTTTTTTTTTTCAACTATAAATAATCAACAAGATCCATTTTAACTTCCAAACTACCAAGATTTAAGAGAGATCAAATCTCTTTTCTCTCTAAATGAGGTTAGGAAATCAACAGATTTGATCCCTTTCCCCTTTGTGTTAAAATAGATCTAGGTTGGTTTAACTTCCCCACTTTAAATAAGCTATATTCCATATGAATACCATACCATGGGTCAATACCATGGATTAATACCATGGGCCATTTTTATTTAAATTTTAATTTAATTTTATAGGGTTATTTATATTTATATTTACATTACATTACACAAAGGTTTTTATTTAATTTAATTTTGTAAAGTTAATTTAAATTGTATTTTTAAATAATTTGACTTAGTCAGTCTATTAAATATTACATTACAACATCTCTATCATACGGGGTTGGAGATTGTCTCTCGATGCAATAACTCATTGTTTACATAGTCCATAAGTCAATATGTCACCATATAAGTATCAATATATGTCTTAAACAATAGCTACATTTCAAAAATCGTCAAAACATCTTATCTAAGATCAGAGAGTTATAAAGATAGTATCTGAGGCCAACAAATAGTTATGCTAAGATATTATGAGTTGCAAACCTAACATAAAAATATGTACATTATCCAAAAGATAAATATATCGATCAAAACTAGAAACCCTAAAGCATAAATCTAATTCAAGAGAGATCATAAACATCCCTTTGTCAATATCCCTAAAGGACCATATGATCCAAGTGGATGTTGGTGGCCACCCACCTATCCCATTGGGACCCCCACAACTGTCTCTTTTAGTTTTTTCAGTTTGCTAAATTGTAGCACAATTTACTATTCTTAGCAGTTTTTCAGGTCCTGAACTTCCAGAGCCATTTTGAGGCCCTAAACGACGATTTTTGGGAAATTTGGGGCCAACATAGGTCCATGGACCGATGCTGCCCTTCCAAAAGTGGTAATTCTCAGATAAATCTTTCTAGCAAGCTATTGCACACGTCAAACAGAGATTGTATACCAAAGTTACGACCCCAGGAAATTAATGTACCAATTTACCCAAACGGGACCCACAATTTGGTGTTTCATCTTCTATGGTTAGGTTTCAAGATGTGAAGGGTTTTCCATTATTTCTCAACAATAAATAGGCCCTTGAGCCTCATTGTAAGCTAGTTTAGAGACATGTAGCCGACACATCTCTTCTCAGAGATAAGCTACCATCACCCCAGCTGGTTTATTTCCATTTCTGTTTGTAAGCATATTTCAATATTTTACATTAACTAAATGAAGTATTATTTCCATTGCATCTTTGTGTTTATGGTTATATCTGTAATTTTTTGCGTTCCTGTTTAAATCTGGATCAGTGGTATCAGAGCGATCTGCTTTTTCTCTGTTTTTCTTTGCATGTCCCCAACTAGGTCGGGATATAAGGAGTTAGGGTTTGAACTGGCCAAACCTTTGCAAGACTAGCCTCACAAATCCTGGCGGTCTCCCATGGCGGATGAGAAGAGAGATGAGTGGGTAGGAGATCCTATCAAAATCTTGCTCGAAGAAGCCCTCGAGCGAAAAAGGAACGCACTGATGGATAGCTTTGTGCAGATCCTTTAGCAGCTACCCAGAGGCGATGCATCGGCTTCCAATAGCTACTCTAGAAACGCCACACCAATTAAGGTACAAGTTAATTTTGAAATCCCCATCTTCGAAGGTCAAATAGACGCAGATGTCATAGATAAATGGTTAAATATGCTAGAAGCATATATTTCTGTTCATGAATTTTCGAGTCGGGAAAAGATTGTTTTCACTCTTCTCAAAGCAGCCCCCCATGTCAAGGACTAGTGGGAAACCTACTGCGAGCAGAAGAATGAAAGTACGTGCTCACTATTTTCAGTTGCACCCAATTGGGATTCATTCCGAGATGCCATCAAGAAGTAGTACTACCCTGTCAAAAGCTATGAGGACAAATACATCAGATGGACCACACTGCGGCAGGGGTGGTCCCAAGATGTGCCAGTGTTCACAAACATTTTTCATACCCTTCGCACACAGTTGGGTATCAAAGGTTCTGATCTGCATCTAGTACTCAAATACCGCAGCTGCCTACACAAATACAACCAAGAAGAGATGGAGTTCCTGAACATCTCCTCGCTTGGAACGGGTTACTGATACGCTGTCAAAATCGAGAAAAATTTCAAACAGAAGAACTGAGACTTTGGATTTGCAAATCTGAAGACCAAAGGACAAGGCCAAGGCGAGGTGACCCAAGACAACCCATCAAAGCCGCAAGAAAAGAACAACACCACGAAGTCGAAGAAGGACACAGGAAAGTGGTGTGAGTTCCACAAGAGCCCCACTCACAACACAAGTGAGTATCACACCAAGTAGTCATTAGTGGCTGAGTTGAAGGTGTCCAAATCATATGCATGTTCCAACCCTGAGCCAAAACTCGACAAGGGGAATGGCAAAGGGAAGCAGATCATTCATGCAGAGCCCAGCGTCATTGTTGCCACCGCCAAGAATCAGAAGAATGAGCCCGAAGACCCAAAGGAGGGGGAGCGTCTTTTCCACTCACAGATGTGGGTGAAGGGTTCATCGTTGCAATTCATTGTCGACAGTGGCAACCAAAAGAACATCATTTTAGCAGAGGTCATGAAGTAGTTGGGCCTACCGACTACACCACACCCACAGCCGTATAGTATCGGGTGGCTTCATGAAGGACGAGATCTCAAAGTTCGCCAACAGTGTCGCCTTCCCTACAGCATCAATCCTTTCACAGACAAAGTATTGTGTGATGTTACACCTCTAGATGTTTGTGATGTACTATTAGGCCAGCCATACTTGTGGAAGTGACATGCTGTGTATGAGTCAAGGCCTTGCGCTGTCATTATTTCTTTGCATGATTCTATACAGGATAGCAGAGATAGACCCACCTACCGCCACCTCTTTGATCTCTACTAAGAAAGGTAGCAAGCTCATCTCCTAGACTAGGAAATTCATTTTTTATCTAATTCGCTCCCAAAGTAAGGGGAAGATCGTCACCACATCCAAGACCCTGCGAAAGGTTCCTCCACGCAGCAGCAGCAGCAAAGGGATACGGTCATGACAGAACACAGGGACAAATTCTCCTCACCCACAGGGGTACCACACAAGTTTCAAGTGGGCAACATAGTTTGGTTACATCTACAGAGAGAACGCCTTACCAGAACCCATCAGAAACTCAGACCACTCTGACATGGTCCTTACACCAGTACCAAGGCTACAGGCAACAATGCTTTGAAGCACAACATTCCTCCATTCCTTCTCTTGCACCAAGTGTTCAATGTGGACCGTCGTCGACCATGCTTCCACCATTTTTGGACACATCAAAGATTGCAAAATAGCTCACCAGAGACCCATCTCAGCAGAAGCTTCCTCATCTCAAGGAGGAACTCAACGCAATGGGGACCATTGCTTCCTAAGGGGGGAGGAATGATCCAGGTGGATGTTGGTGGCCACCCACCTATCCCATTTGGACCCCCACAACTATCTCTTTCAGTTTTTTTAGTTTCCTAAATTGTAGCACAATTTACTATTTTTAGCAATTTTTCGGGTCCTGAACTTCCCGAGCCGTTTTGAGGCCCTAAACAACATTTTTTGGGACATCCGGGGGCAACATGGGTCCACGGACTGATGTCGCCCTTTCCAAAGTGGTATTGCTTGGATAGATCTTTCTAACGAGCTATTGTACACGTAAAATGGAGATCGTATGCCAAAGTTACGACCCCGTGAAATTGATGTACCAATTTACCCAAACGAGGCCCACAATTTGGCGTTTCATCTTCTAGGGTTAGGTTTTTGGATGTGAAGGGTTTTCCATTGTTTCTAAACAATAAATAGGCCTTCGAGCCTCATTGTAAGACAGTTCAAAGGCATGTAGCTGACACATCTCTTCTCAGAGATAAGCTACCATCACCCTAGCTGGTTTATTTCCATTTCTGTTTGTAAGCATATTTCAATATTTTACATTAATGAAATGAAGTATTATTTCCACTGCATATTTATGTTTATGGTTATCTCTGTAATTTGTTACGTTCGTATTTAAATCTAGATCACCATCTCTCGAGACATAAATAAGTGCAAAAAACGAGATCATAAACCATGTAAAAAAAACACCTCCAAAATGAAATCATTAAATGCGAAGCACCGAATTAATCATATATAGGAGAACTAACCTCTTTGTTGTATATTTTTATTTATAAATTATGTATAGTATATATTTCCAAATGGAATCTTGAGACCATCTTTTGATATCTTGTCAGCAACAATGTTGAATTCCCCATGTGTATGGAAAAAATTCACCTCCATGAATTGTTTAATAATCACCAGGATCCTCATCATCCTGTTGTATAAAAAAGGTGGATTGGAAGATGTATTTTTTTGTTTCCCAATCTACCCCTATGTAGGAGTCACCAAATACATCCAATACCTCAATATCAAACCTTTGATCACAATATAATAATCCCCATACAAAAAGAAACTAGTGTGCGGGTATTAGACCCCTTACCGTCATTCCAACTAAAATGATACATTATACCTAGTAAAAAGGATATGTATGCACTGCATACTCACATCACCTCCTTTGTGGCTGCATAAAAAAACCCACACATAATATTATATGAGTGATATGTCTCACCGATGATAATTTTCCTCCAAACCCTGCATTTGTGTAAAATGCTACAATCCTAATGCACCAACTCCAAATATTAGGATTAATGTTCACAAACATTAAAGAATTGTGACTCATCCAAATAGTCCACATTATATATAATGGAAGAGGACCAAACTCCATGTTATATATAATCCAATCTTGAATTTAGTCTTCCACTAAAGAGAAATTCCAATCTGCTTATATATTTAGCAAATTTAGAACTACAACCCAAAATGATTTGGTAAATGAATACCTTAAAAATAACGACCTTACCTAATGGGAAGACACTTCAAGGTAAGAAAGGATCATGATATTCTTAACTACTTTTTGGAAAAAATATTGTCTTTAGAATAGCAAAAAAAATGGGTCACAAAGATGTTTGGTTATGACTTTGAAATTATGTACAAAAAAGGGAATCAAAATGTTGTTGCAGATGCACTCTCAAGAAAGGATGAGGATCTGGAAGCATTGTTGTGTGTTATTTCTATTATCGAACCTGATTGAATAATTGAAGCAAGGGATAAATGGAATAATGACGAAGACGTGTGGACACTCATTTAAAAGTTGCAACAAGATCCCAATCAATCGGATACATTTATATGGAAAGTTGATTCATTGTGTTACATAGATCATTATATCTCTACAAGAATTCCCAACTCAAAAAAAAAGATTCTTTTGGAATTTCACACCTCCTCCTTAGGAGGGAACTCGGGATATTGTGCCCAAAAATACCACATACCCTACACCTCTATTCCTTCAAGGACGATAAACATTTCAAGGAGGCATAATTATGAACGAATTTTGTATTATTGTATCCACCAACAATCCAAATGGAATGAATCTTCAGCTACCATAACTCCTAGAAATTAAGAATTTCCCTTTTATGCCCTTCCAGAGAAGTATCATATAAGTGTTGAGCTACTGAGAAATAATATTTATGGGATGGATATGCCATAATCCTGAGTTTCAAATCGATCTCTTCAATTTCTTTTATATGGCTCTTTTTCTGAATCTAAACCTAGTTACAAGCATTCACCTTGAGTGTCTGGATCTTATGCCCAATAAGTTCGAGGGGAGAGGCGATCGAAGGATCAAAGTATCATGCCCAAATTGTGTGAACCATTGTATCAAATCCATGGATTTTTAACCAATGGTGATTAAACTTAAAGGGAATACCTTGGCATTCATCATAAGCCCACCAATGTAATATGATAGGGTTATGATTTGATAACCCCAAAGGAATAACCCATGAATGGATAATGCCAAGTCATTCAACCATATTTTCAAAGCTTACAAAGGCTTGCCTATCACTTTGGCCTAGGTTGTCTGGCTAGAAATAAATGAAAATAAAAATAAAAATTGAGAATAAGGACACTCGACCCTTCAAGTGAAATTTCCAAAGTCTAGATATATTAAGAAGTTTTCTCCAATTCTCCTCCACTCCTCATCATGCTCAAACCTCTGATATGAACAAAAAAACTAAAATTCCATGGGTATTTTTTGATGGAGCCTCCCAAAAATATTCACCTGGAAGAAGAGCATGGAGCTTATTCTACCTCAAACAAAATCACTTCCTCATCCTCAAATCCAATACTCGCCATTCTTCAAACAACCATATTGAACTCACTACCCCTACATTGGTTCTACTTCTTGCTCTTAAAAAGTAATTTCTCAAACAAAACTCCTAGGGGATTCCCTCCTCGTGCTGTAATGGATGAAAGGTAAATTTGAGTGAAGAAAATTCTTGTTACAATCCTTGTTTCAAACTTTCAAGACATCAATAAATTGCAATCTCTTTTTATTCACCTCATTTTCATTTGTGTATACAGGGAAAATAACAAGCAAGTTGATAAGCTATCCAAGGGTGGCTTGGAGCTGCAAGAAGACACTTGGGGGTTCAAAGAATGAAAAAAACAAAAACAAAAACAAAAACAAAAAAACAAAAACAAAAACAAAAAAAACAAAAACAAAAACAAAAAACAAAAACAAAAACAAAAAACAAAAAACAAAAAACAAAAAACAAAAACAAAAACAAAAAACAAAAACAAAAAAACAAAAACAAAAACAAAAACAAAAACAAAAAACAAAAACAAAAAACAAAAACAAAAACAAAAACAAAAAAACAAACAAACAAACAAAAAAACAAACAAACAAACAAACAAAACAAAAACAAAACAAAACAAAACAATTTATTTTCATCAATCTTGGTTTTAGGATTATGATTGTGTCTAAGCTAAGCTATCATGAAGACCTTAAATACTTTTTTTGGATACTACAAAGAGAAAATGTGTGGTTTATGTTGATGTTTCTGTTGCATGGTGGTATTGATGTTTCTTGGTAATAGTTGTTGATAGAGAGACATTGTAGCCCCTAGAACAATAATATCTTCACGTAATTTTTTATTTTTTGGCTCCACATTCATTTCAGTATCAACCAATCTTTTTTAGGAAATGTAAAAAATAATTATTTGAATGTAATAAATATTTTTTTTTAAGTCATCAAAGGTTATAAACGTTTTAATATTTTTCAAAAAGAAAGGTAGTTGAATTTGCAACCTATTTTTTTTTTGTCATTTCTTTTTCATTTTATATGTGAGTCTAGATTTATTTTACCTTCGAACCGAGAGGGATCAAATCTGTTTTCACTCTAAAAGATTTTTCACCTTAAGAAATATATTTGATTCCTCCATCTTGGCGTTTGGTACATTCATAGTTAAGATGCATCTAGATTGGTTTAATTATTAATTATAGTTATAGTCACATATTTTTTTTTTTTTAACAGAGGCAAAATGTTAAAGAGGACATTACAACATCTCTACCATGGGAGAGGAATTCAATAGTTATGAAGAAACCCTATAGTCCCATGGAAAAATTACACGTAGAGAAAGGGGTGTGGAGTTTATGACTACGGTGAGTTGTAGTTTTGACAAAGAGTGAATGGGCTCTCGACATGTCAGGCTCTCATATCCTTCTCAAAATGAAAAATAAAATTAAATAATAACCATGATATTTTTATTCACATGATGTATATTTCTAAGTACATAGATCGTCGTTGTGATAAACCATTTGAAGACACACAACTACCCATTAAATATGTTTTTTTAGATGAGATGTTGGTTTCTTACATTAAAACCTGTTATAGACATTTTTGGGCACTGCAACCCTAGTCATACATGTCCATAAACCAAGGGCTTCTAAGTCCCTAGAAGTGTTACTTCATACCCTAAAGGAACAAGGTCAGCTGATTACATCATCTCCCAGAAGTTCTCCACAGAAAACTGCTCAGAACTGGTCAAAACATAACCATACAGACTACCCAGTGCAAAGGGTACAATGCATCTCACCTACTCAGTGTAAAAAGTGCGATGCATACCGGAAAGCCCTTCTGTAGGGTGCGATGGGCGAGAGTAGATAAATGGCAGAGACAGTTTGCAAGGTGGATGATCATGGAATCTTCTAGAAACTTCTCCTATGACACTTGCCTCTTTGAATTCACCCAGGGATGAGTAAGAGATCATCAATCTCCAAGTGGAATCAAGAAATATTAGAGAGAGGACACTAATGAAAAATCCCAGAAGCTGACTCACCCCTACAATCATCTATATATGGATCCCTCATCACAGAGATCAGAGGCTAGAATCTTGTATCTTGTAAGGAAGTTGTTGATGGTTTCTTTGTGCAATATCATAGTGTTGGTGTGATCTAGCTTTTCATGAGGTGAGAAGGCGTTTCATGCTGGGAGGATGAAACTGGTGTCAGAACATTGGTTGTAATCCTCTTTGCTATTCTTTATATTAATTAAGCTATTGCAAGTTTTCCTCCACATTCTTGTATGTTTGATGATATATGCATTTGTGTGGTCAATATATATCTGGTCCTATATTGTTTATGATTGTAGATCTCTGTTCTTTGGTAGTATTATGCTACTTTGATTCCATAGGTGCTTTTTGAAGCTGAGTAGACGAAGGAGGAGTGGCAAAGATCTGTCAAAAGGGAGAGGAACCAAGCGCAAGACTGAGGTTGGTGTCCTTTGTTCCCCTCTTATCTACTTCTCATAAAGGAAAGCGAAATTAGTTTTAGTTTGTTTGTTTCTAAGATAGCTACCAGTCTTAGTGGGACTAGCAGATCCAAGTGGACACTAGATTTACCGATAACAAAACCCACATGAAGGAGGAGGAGTTGGTGGATTATGCATTGGAGGAGGGGTTTTCAACAAATTTGGGCCAGCGCAAGGTTTTTATACATTCACATTTGGAAGTTAGATCAAAAAGTAAAAATGCATCAATTTTGAGGCCTACAAGGTCTTTAGAAAGCAAAGTCAATAATTTGATAAGGTAGTCATCTAGCGGTTCAAAGGCTCTAACCCCTACTCTAATTGAGCATTGTTTGGGTCCTCTAGTTTCACCTAGCCCAGGGCTCGATGCCGTTTGTGAGGGGCTGCAAAACTCTTATTGGGGTTCTCTAGCTTTCAGTTTGGTTTCCCTTTCATCTTGGAGATCGTAGAAAGACATGCAATGCGTTATGACTTTCTTAAGGTTTTCATAAGTTTTAGAAGTTACAAATTTCTCTAATTTGTTTTTTTCCTTTGCTTCATCTCAAGTTCCATTGCCCTCTCCCTCCTTGGATGAACTAGTGGAGGTTAACAGCCTTGCCTCGATAATGAAGGAAGGTCAAAGTGATGTTGAGAATATCTAAATCCATATGCAATGTTAAAATTTAGAGACCAAAAGGTATTCATAATTTTAACACTATAGGTGGATTCAAAGAGCCCTTTGTCTCTAAATTTTAACAATACAGATGGATTCAGAAACCGTTGTAGTGAAATGAAACACTTCAGTATCAAAATTGCAATTTTCCATTTCCGGAGTGAGACAATTAAAAAATACTAACATAAATGACTAATTCAAATGCTTTTTGTACTTATTAGTTGGTCATATTTTTATTCTTGGACTATATTAGTCATTTACATTAATCATTATTAATTTTTTCACTTATTATCTAGTCATATATTTTATTCCTGAACTAAATTAGTCATTTTAGTTAGTCTCTTTTAGTATGGTCACTTATTATCTAGTCATATATTTTATCCCTAAACTAAATTGTTCGTTTAAGTTATTAATTTTTAGTTCGGTCACTTAAATTCTCTCAAATTTAGTAGTAATTCACTTGAAATAATTCTGGTGACCAACTTTTTTAGTCACCTAGTCACTAATTCCATCATTTTCTACTAGTGCGGTAATTTAATGAAGCCCTTTGTTAACTAGAAGCATGAAAATGTATTTATTGGGAAAACAAGGAGAGACTTATAAACTCTTACCTACTATGGAAAAAAATTATTTTGGGATAAATAGAAATAAAGTTATAAGAACTGAAATATATCAGATAAGAAAACCTCATACAAGGCCTATAAACAAGCTACAATTAGGTGAAAAAATTAGATTAAATCCTACTCTTAAGGATCAAAATTTATACTGGGATAAATAGAAATAAAGTTGTAAGAACTGAAATATATCAGATAAGAAAACCTCATACAAGGCCTATCAACAAGCTGCAATTAGGTGAAAAAATTAGATTAAATCCTACTCTTATGGATCAAAAAATTAATGTGGATGAAGACACGCCTAAAGATACAGAAATGGCATAGGTTAGCAGAGGCAAAGGCAACAAATAGAAAAAGAAGGAGAAACAAAGCATGTTTAAAGGAAAAATTACAAAAGCAAAGGTTGCTAGGACTGAGAAAAGTAGGAAGGAAAAAAAAAGTGTCCCTGGTAACCTCAAAGTTCTTATAATGGAGGCAGTTGAAAGATTGAAATAAAAATGAAATACCACTTGTACAAATTAATTTTTTTAGTGAAAGAAGTTAGCTCCAAGGTTAATCCTTTTATTTTGGGATTTTCTTGTCTATTTTTGGAACTCTATATTTTATAGCAAGTTGGTTAAAGATAAGGGAAGTTATGTTGGCAACATGTTCTCCATATATTAAGTTTTCATAAACGAAACCATTTTTTGGGCTATAAATATGGTACAATTTTAGATTTTTTCCTAGAATAATAGTATGCCAATCCAAGATATGTATCTTCAACAAAGAAAATACTGCTTGAGAACTATGGATCCAAGATCAAGTTGCAAACACAAGAAATTTATTTCTTTAAAGATATTCTCTAGATATAGTATAAAAATAGGAGATATATCAATATTTTTGATATTTTGTAATTAAACTTTTCCAATAATTATCGATATCAATATTTTGTAGAATTTCTATAAAACTTATATAGGAAGAAGAACCAAGGGTTGGGTTTTTTTTGGAAGCAAAATCACTATGTGTATGTAAACATAATTTTTTGATATTAACCAAAAGTTTGCCAAGATCAGAAGTACTCAAATATTTCAATCTAGATATTCTTGTTTATGTATTTTCTAGTCTATCTCTCAGTGTATTTGTTTCTTACTCTGTATTTGATTATTTTTCCTTCCTCGGTATTTGAATGAAACATATATGGAAATATAATTAATATCATGATGCTTTACTCATGACATTCAAATATATCTCTTCGTCATTCTGATATTACAACACAATTCACTTTTGGTAGTGCTCTATTTTAAATTGAGAAGTTCCTTTCTTCAACCACCATACTACAACATTTTTATATCTAAGAAAATATTGTTTATCGTGCCTTTATAATATTTTATTATCATAAACCAACATCTTGGAACCCCCTTGATTAGTACTCAGTTTTGACTCCATGCCCAATTGATATTTCACTATTCCCTACCACATTTTAAATTCTATCATACCTAGGATCTAGTCTTTCCATTCATTCAAAAGTAATTGTTGAAGTGGCATTAAGTGACTGAGTTTAAGAGAGAGCCCTCTATGGATTGGAAGGTCTATATTCCATCTCTTGAGAAGCCAAGTGTTGGTTGCAAGCTAAGTTTTTCCAGAGAATTGTGATTACGCAGCAAGAAGGGTAAAGGGATCCTTGACATAGTAGAGATATATTACTCCCATCATTTGGTTGTGATTGAGAGAAAAGAGAAGTACATCACAGTGCTTCTAAAAGAACTATGTCAAAAAGAAATATTAGTTGAAGCATCAACAATAGATATTGGATGATGATGGACAACGAAGGTAAAATTGTGTGAGTGTGAGTGTGTATTATAAGGCATACTCATGACCATATTGTAATGTGTGCCATATATGTATTAGTAAGAAAGTCTATATTTCGATTTGAGGTAGTGGTTCTTGAAAAGTTGCAATACTTGGTATCTACGTGAGTTGGAGTGTGTTTTGTACATGTATCTATGTAACATGAAAATTTCATATTGATGTAACACCTAGAGTGGCGTGCATACCCCTTTGTTATGTGTCCCTAATAATGAGCATGTCTAAGTATAATTTAGCAGGATTTGTTAGGGATTTCTTTAATAGGTTGAAGAGTGTGCCATGTGTTGGCTAGATACACTTATATGGACCATATGTTGGTAGTAGACTCTGAGAGATAAAGTTTTACATTCAAGGGGATTTCGTTAAGAAGTTGAACTAACCATGTGCATGAAGGAAATGCTAGTGAACTAATGCTTGCAATGGTTACATACAAATGAATTTCAATGGATGGTTGTTTATTTATATTGATACCAATAGTTGGTTATGTGCACACAATCAAGGTACAAAGTGAAAGTACTAATATAAATGAAATATTGTATTTGTTGATCAAGAAGTTCTTCATATCATAGTGAAGCATTTCTTGCAAAGTGGATGATTTTCAAGACCTTAGCTAATTAAGATTAAGACAAGTATTCATTAAGGGTAGTATTGGAATATGTAACTTTGACTTGTGTTATATGGGTGTGATATTATATTTAATTATTATGTTTGTTAGTTACTATTCGTAGATTTCTAAGCTCTATGAGGAGTTGATTCCTATTAGCTAGGAGGTTCTTGAGCCCTAGCTGGTTTGAGAAATTTTCTCTAATTAGTTAGCTTCGAAGTTTGGGATGAGGTTGAGATATTCCCTCTACCAACATATTGAGTGTTCAATATCATTTTCAGGTCAAAACACAAAAATTGGAACCACTTTTTGGAATTAGGGTTTTATGGTTAATAATTATTGGTAGAACTAATATTAATAGAAAAAATTATGAGAATTAATATGCACTAAGTCTAATATTATACTTTTATATATAATTTTTTTAGAGAAAAATGATTGCTAACTACGAAAATGTTGATGGAGACCTAAAAAATGAAAACATCAAAAAATAAGAAAAATTGTTACCCACATTCACATTTTCACCGTTTCTTATCTTGAGATATAACTTATTGTAGTTAGTTTTATAAAATTATATTTGGTTGCGATATAGAGCTCTATATACTTTCTCATATGCAATAATCTCTACTCTCCCATATTAACAATCTATTTACTAATTCATTACTCAATTAATTTAGGGGAAAAAATAGCCTGTATACTTTTTTTAATTTAATTTCTTAAATATTTAATTTTAATAATAGATTACAAACTAAAGCTAGGTTAAGAAATAAGAAAACATAATTGGCATGAAATGATTAGTTCATTAGAGAGATAGATATACTTTCCATGTAGCCAAACACCTAACCCCATCGTAGGGAAGGGTAAGATATTCTTCAACCTCAAGGTCATTTTACAATGAGGCTTGAGGTCATTTACAATAAAGCACTAATATTTGGAGGCATTACAACAATATATTCTATGTGAGCTCAACTTGTTACCTATTATGGGAATTGAACCTAGGTGGAGAGGATAACAATAATCTCTTTAAAACAACCAAGAAAATTCCAAATGAACACTCTCTCTCTCTCTCTCTCTCTCTCTCTCTCTACACACACCCACAAACATATACTTACTTACTTTCAATATTTATTACTAGGTAGCTGTGTGTCTCATATTTCTAGGTCATTCATTACAAAAGCTGAATTTGCCATTATTTTAATCTCTTGTTTCCTAGTTGTGAGAACCTTAGGAAATTTGATACCACATTGTAAATCCTATTAAATATTTTTTTCCTTTCCTTAATATTAAAACAACTATAACATACAAAAAATCTAAATGAAATAGAGTACTATCTACAGAGTACATAAGATAAGAGTCATATGATTTTTTTTGTAATATAGTTAATAAATTAACAATTTAATCAACATAAGCAACATTTAATTATTAATATATAGGAAAAAGTACCTCTAATCCTTAGCTTACTGGAGTCAAAGTGCTTATAATTTGAAATGAGGAAATCACTCCTAAGGGTCAACTTTACACTCAAACAATACAACCACTTTTGCAAGTGTTTCCTCCCCAAAAATGATCAATCTCTATGAGGGGATGAAGTATAAGGCACAATAAAACTATTTGCAGGTAATTGAGATGTTCTCGTGAACATTTCAAATTACAACCCTAGTTGTTACCCTTAGTATTGTGGAGATGCCATTGGCATAACACACTCTTCGCACCCCTCAACATAGGGTGTACAGATGTATTACAATGTGTTGGAATTATGATATAGGTGTTGTCCTTGATGGCAACTTACTAAGATGACAGATCACAGCTCAGGCTCACAGAATGAAGAAAAAGAGATAGACGCAGGTTACCCTTGATAAAGTCGTGTATACACGTGAGTTAGCCGACCAAAAGGTGTGTATATGTATACACGCACTATCATGCAAGGAAAGGCACGTACATTTGGTTTTAGTCCGTGGTATTTGGACCATGGTATTGTGATCCATGGTATTGGTCCAAAGTATCTTGTCCGACGCGTTGATCCCAAGTATTTGGTCCAAGGTATTGGTTCTAAGTGGTTTTGGACCATGGTATTGAGTAAAGGCCTAAGACTATAAAAGGAGGAGAAGATCATTAGGCAATGGCACCAAGTAAGTCTCGAATACTGATGAAGTATGAGATCCACTATGTAGGTTATGGGTTCATGATGCCTTGCTTGATCTGAGCGAAGGAGGAATCTTAGCGGATGATGGAGAACAAGATCTAAGGATAGATCAAGATCTAATGGCTTGGAATGAATCATCTCTATACGGTTTCATCATGTTTATTCTAGATCTGTATACTGATGCATGTAATGTTCTGTAAATATTATGATGTGGGTATAACTCAAGTTTGGAATAGCTACAAATCATGAATGAATATTTACAGATGTATATGATGGTTGACTATGATAAAAGCGCATACATACGCAGGTTAGATACATATAAGTAGTGTATGCCATATGAGCTATGATGTTTGAAGTTACAAGTGGTTATGGTTGTTGATGAGTTCTGATGACTGTTTACTGGTGTCAGTATTCTGCATATTTAGTTTGGTTGATTGTGTTTAGCTTCAGCGTTGATGGATGAGATCTAATAATGGATCAGGATCATAATGACTTATCTTTATGTGATCTGATGGACTAGATCTGGTTGCTAACACACATATTATCCTTTTATATGTAATGATCTAGGTATGCCTAAAGTCAGGAAGTGCAACGAAGTTATAAGTAAGTATTTAATGACATATATGCTGGTTCGCTTTCATGAAGTTGCGTATACACACTAGTTTGGCGCTTCCAAGTAGCGTATGCACTCTGATGCATGATTTTTGATGATACAGTTAGATCTAAACATTGTTGCACAGTTCTGTGTTCTGGTGACTACAGTTTGTTGACAGGGCTTCGGTGATTCAGTATTGGGTGATTCAGATATTGATGATGCTAGAGTTGATTGATTGTGTGCTTCAATGATATTGATGGGTCCAATATGAAAATTGGATGAAATGTGGCCTTTAGATTATGGGGTTGTGCTTCAGGAGTATCTAGTATGAAAATTTATGAAACGTGGTACGTGGAGAAAGAAAGAGAAGTTTGTAGCCTTCTGTAGCTTAGCACCTACGTACTAGTACATCAACTAGTACAAGATCTAAGGGGGTTGTAGCTCCCTTCCAGTAGTAGCTGGAAAACGAGTGAAGGTTGGAGCACTCAGTAGGCCGGCGCCTACGTACTAGTAAAAGGATCGGCTAGTACAAGAGCTAAGGGGGTTGTAGCTCCCTTCCAAGAGAAGCTGGAAAATGAAAGAAGGTTGTAGCCTTCTATAGGTAGAAGCCTACGTACTAGTATAAGACTGCTCCAGTACAGAAATATTGTAAAAAGAAATTTCTTATTAAAGGAAGATAGAGACGAATTACAGCAGGTGGTTTTCACCCACATTGGGTTTCCACCTTACATCATGGTGTTCATGTGTGATTCTTGTTTGTGATGATCTGTTTCCTATTTTACTGCACCTGTTTACTATTCATATGGTTAATAAACTTCTGATGCACTAACTAAAGATCAACATTTAATGGATTAACTGAATCATAAGTTTACTAGATATACACTAGTTGCATTAGACACAGTTGCATGTACACGCAAGTTCCCTTAACTGAAGTAGCGTATACGAATCTGAGAATGGAAATGAAAAAGTGTTTGATTTGATAATACTAAGTCACCCCCCTCTCAGTATTATTTCCAACAATTGGTATCAGAGCAGGTCCTTTGGTAGAAGCTTGATCGCTTAAAGGAGATCCATAGAACAATGGGAAAGAAGCTTAAGAAGAAAGCGCCTCAAAAGAAGAAGACACCTCAAAGGAACTATGACAGTGGGAGAATCGATTGGGGAATACGTGGAAGAAACACTTCAGATTAAGAATCACTTCAGAATGAGGATGAACAAGAAAAAGAACTATCAGGTATGAATTTGTTATCCTCTGGTGATACATTTCTCCATCCATTTGAAGATGATGAAAGTGATAGCGAAACAACTGAATTTGCTCTTATGGGTGAGAAAGAAAGATATCAAGTAAAGGCAGAATCTAAAAGGCTTACAAACAAAATTAGAGATCAACAAGATCTATTGCACAAAAGGGAATGTGTCTCCAAAGAAGAAGTTACCAATCTACAAGCTCAACTAGAGGAAGGAAACAGGGTAAGGAAGCTATTCAAGGAAAAGGAAGATCAATGTCAAAAGTTGCAGGATGAAGTAACATCATTAAGAAATGAAGTAAATGAAAGGAGCACAACAATCAAGAAACTTAGAGAAAGATCCAATTACTATGAAAGGCTTAAAGCTACGATCCTCTCGCTAAAAGAAGATCTTGAAGAATCAAAAAAGCAGAATAAATAACTACTCCAAGCTCTTGAAAAACAAGAAAACAAAGTTCTTGAATTAAGATATGAGTTGGAAGAAGGAAGAAAAGCTGAAGAAAACATGAAGAAGCAGTATCGTGAAAAGGAGGAGCAACATCAGGTTGAGGTAAATATTCTAAAATATAACTTAGAAGAAAAGGATAAGCTCTTACGATTTCAAGATAGTACTAAGACCTTAGATGATATTCTTAGTATTCAAAGGTCTCCTGCTATCAAAACTGGTCTTGGTTTTCATGAATCTGTTGAAGGTGAATCTAGTTCACAAAATAAGATAAGGAACTCTAATGCACAATCTGAAATACTCAACAAGGAGATGAGAGGTCAATCCCATCAACAACCAAGGAAAGAAATTCTTCAAAGAAAATCTTTTACTCCTCCAATGAATAATGTTGAATGTTATGTATGCCATAATATTAGACATGTTGCAGTGAGATGTAGAAGTAGAATGGTTCAAGACCATCACACAAAAAGATCATCACGTTCCAAGTACTTTAAGGGATATTGTTTTTCTTGCAATATGTTTGGTCACAAAGTTGTCGATTGCTACAGAAGGAATATGAAAAATGTAAGATGTTATGCATGTAACAAGCTGGGACATATAGCAAAGGAATGCAGGAACAAAGTACGGGCACCATACGAAAAGGAGAAAACATCATCACACTTGAAGATATGGAAGGAGAAGGAAGCACGGTTTGAAAGATGTGGCACAGCACAATATACAGACATAAAGACTCAGAGGAAGCTGAAACTGTAAACCTTCAGTGTTCTCAATCTCATACGCAAGTTTCATAAAGAGAAGTCACGTATATATGTGAGTTAGACTCTGCACAGTCGCGTATATGTCAGTTTGAGAAAAGCAGTGGGACAGGCTCAGGAAAAGGGTCTAATATGATTCATTTCATTATTTGCTCTATTTGATAATGGTTACAATCTGCTAATGATGTGTGGAAATGTCTTGATACTTGTAAGATGTTTAGAAGTGTTTTGCTCCTAACTTGATGATGATGATGCCTTGATACTTCTTGCTGATATATGTATGATCAGATCTGATAGTAAACAAGATGGCACAGGTTCATGGGGAGCATATGCTTTTAATAATGCATTGTTGGCATTATGGTTAGTAGTCCTTGGTGATGAAGCTTATATGGCTAAATGATACATCTTGCTATGATATGGCTATGATTTTTCCATGAAAAAATTTACATAGTTGGTGTTCAGATCAAATTTGTGGTTGATTCTCTGATGATGCATATATGGTGCTTACATGGTGATCTTCATAAGGATAAGGAGAAGTACAAAGCTTGAATGCACAATTTCATTACTTGATGATGAGTCACTCATATGCTATTGTCGACATATAATACAGTTATGATGTAGGATTCTTATAGTTCTTGGTACTCACATGGATGAGGATTGTTGCTGTTGATGATATCAAGAAGTCTTGACAAAAGATCTTGAGCTCAAGGTACATAGTGTTATATACAGTATGCTAGATACATGGATGATTACTCAAAGTTGCATTGTTGGAGACATGATGATGTTGAGTTCTTACCTATATGATGATAGGTTGATACTTACATATGTTGATTGACGCAGATGTTCCCAAGTGATGATACTTGGATGATATATAAGATCATGCAGATCTTCATGTTGATGAGATGGGTATGGTGTTTTCACATATGATATAATGTGAATGATTTTGTATGTCATATGTAGAATTCTATTAAAAAAGATGAGTTGATATCTATATGCAGACATACCATGTTATAGGTTGATGACTTATACACTAATGGACATATACAGGTTGTTGGTCTAGATGTTGTTGACAAATGCTTATGGAGCAGATCATACATTGTGTATGATAGTTGCTAATGACTATCATGGTCTTATTTAGATGTTTGGTCTCTGTTATAAATGTCATGTAAAGGTCATATCAAGACTCATGATGTAATAGTTTGTCTCTATCTATTGTAGTCATTTGATGAATCCATTTTGGTCATATGACGTAATTTGTACCCCCACTATGCATGGGAAGGATGATGTAATATTTCAGTCATGTATAAACAATTGGTCAATATTGGTATATCCCCACTTGGTTGGGAGATGGATGTATGTATGAGTCCTTGGTGATAGGAAGGTCATTTATGATAGATTCATGTTCTTCTTGTAGAACATCCTTTTGCAGACCTTGCTTATAGTCAAGGGGAGCATGAACAACATACTTTAGCAGAGCAGAGATTTCAGCATATACTCAGAGGGAGCATGGACAAATTGGTACACCTTGGCATATACAAAGGGGGAGCTCAATCAGAGATTTCAACAGGTACTCAAGGGGAGTATGGACAGCGCAATGTATATCAAGGAAGAGAATATCTTGGTCCGCCCTTTGCCCTTGATGTCAAAGGGGGAGAGTGACATGGTATGGTTGTTGCCATTAAGTCCAAAGGGGGAGATTGTTGGCATTATGATGCATGTGTTGTACTTGATGGCAACCCACTTGTAGAAGAACAACTCACTTGTAGAAGAACAACTCACTTGTAGAAGAACAACTCACTAATATATAACTAGATGAATCTACATAAGAGATATCAGATGTGACAGAATACATGGGATGCAGGGCAGCTCAAAGGAATCAGTTTAGATGTAATGTACAATGACAACTCATTAAGATGACGGTTCTCAGTATGGCAAGATAACTTTTCCATCAAGTCGAAAGGGGTAGATTGTTGGCATTATGATACAGGTGTTGTCCTTGATGGCAACTTACTAAGATGACAAATCACAGCTCAAGCTCACAGAATGAAGAAAAATAGATATACGCAGGTTACCCTTGATAAAGCCGTGTATACACGTGGGTTAGTTGATCAAAAGGTGCGTATACGTATACATGCACTCTCATGCAAGGAAAGGCATGTACATTTGGTTTTGGTCCGTGGTATTTGGACCATGGTATTGTGATCCATGTTATTGGTCCAAGGTATGTTGTCCGACGTTTTGATCCCAGGTATTTGGTCCAAGGTATTGGTTCTAAGTGGTTTTGGACCATGGTATTGAGTAAAGGCCTAAGACTATAAAAGGAGGAGAAGATCATTAGGAAATGGCACCAAGTAAGTCTCGAATACCTGATGAAGTATGAGACCCACTATGCAGGCTATGGGTTCATGATGCCTTGCTTGATCTCAGCTAAGGAGGAGTCTGAGAAGTTGATGGAGAACAAGATCTAAGGGTTTGATCATGTTTATTCTAGATCTATATACTGACGCATGTAATGCTTTGTAAATATTATGATCTAGGTATAACTCAAGTTTGGAATCACTGCAAATCATGAATGAATATTTACAGATGTATACGCTGGTTGACTATGATAAAAGTGCATACATACACAGGTTAGATAAACTAAGTAGCATATGCCATATGAGCTATGATGTTTGAAGTTATAGGTGGTTCTGGTTGTTGATGAGTTATGATGACTGTTTACTGGTGTCAGTATTCTGCTTAATCAGTTTGGATGATTGTGTTTAGCTTCAGTGTTAATGGATGAGATCTAATAATGGATCAGGATCATAATGACTTATCTTTATGTGATCCGATGGACTAGATCTAGTTGCTAACACACATATTATCCTTGTATATGTAATGATCTGGGTATGTCTGAAGTCAAGAAGTGCAGCGAAGTTATAAGTAAGTAATTAATGACATATACGCTGGTTTGCTTTGGTGAAGTTGCGTATACACGCTGGTTCAGCTCTTCCAAGTAGCGTATGCACTCTTATGCATGATTTTTGATGATACAGTTAGATCTGAACATTATTGCAGAGTTCTATGTTCTGTTATGTGTTCTGGTGACTGCAATTCGTTGACAGGGTTTCAGTGATTCAATATTGGGTGATTCATAGATTGACGATGCTAGTGTTGATTGATCGTGTGCTTCAATGATATTGATGGGTCCAGTATGAAAATTGGATGAAACGTGGCCTTCAAATTATGGGGTTTTGCTTCAGGAGTATCGAGTCTAAAAATTTATGAAACGTGGTACCTGGAGAAAGAAATAGAAGGTTGTAGCCTTCTGTAGGTCGGCACCTACGTACTAGTACATCAACTAGTACAAGAGCTAAGGGGGTTGTAGCTCCCTTCCAGTAGTCGTTGGAAAACGAGTGAAGGTTGGAGCATTCAGTAGACCGGTGCCTACATACTAGTAAAAGGGTCAGCTAGTACAAGAGCTAAGGGGGTTGTAGCTCCCTTCCAGGAGAAGCTGGAAAACGAGAGAAGTTTGTAGCCTTCTGCAGGTAGAAGCCTACGTATTGGTATAAGACTACTCCAGTACAGAAATATTGTAAAAGGAAGTTTCTTATTAAAGGAAGATAGAGACGAATTGCAGCAGGTGGTTTTCACCCACATTGGGTTTCCACCTTACATCATGGTGTTCATGTGTCCTTCTTGTGTGTGACGATCTGTTCTATTTTACTGCACCTGTTTACTGTTCATATGGTTAATAAAGTTCTAATGCACTAACTAAAGATCAACGTTTAATGGATTAACTGAATCATAAGTTTACTGGATATACGGTAGTTGCATTAGACACAGTTGCATTTACACACAGGTTCCCTTAACTGAAGTAGCGTATATGAATTTGAGTATGGAAATGAAAAAGTGTTTGATTTGATAATATTGATTCACCCCCCCCCCTCTCAGTATTATTTCCAACACAGTGACCTTGTTCCCTAATGATAGTAAGTACACTTCACGTGTGGAACTTCTCTTCAAATATATTGTTATCACCCTAACCATAGGTGCACATTTCCGTACTTGGTAGTGGTGTTGTTAGGGCCAAGAAAATAATAATACAAGTAGTTAATCATAAACTAAGTTTGAATACCCATCACTAGATAATACTCTTATAACATCTTAGCATGTTCACAAAATTTGAATCTAATTTTTGCACATAACAATAATAAAATGTCAAAATAATCCTTGTGAGTTAGCCAACCCTTATAGAGGGAAAGAATCATCTCTTGTAATAATTCCCAAGTATAACAATATTTCCCTTGCTTTCCTCTTTTCCGCTCCCCTTCTCATGCAAGGGATAAATTGGACTTGTGAGTGAATTTACAAGTGTCATGAATTAAATAGAAGTGGTTTGCAGATATTTCCTTTTATATTTTCACTCTAACAAAGATCAAAGATATTTTCCCAAGATTTTTCGCACTCCAAGGCTTCATAAACTTTATATATGATAGTATCCCCACTGAATTAAAAACCCTTCCTCGATTGCATTTCTCAACTTTCTCTCAGTGTCTCAACTTGTATGAGAATTCCTTTACCAATAAAATTTATTTACGAGACCCATTATCGTCATAAATTACGTGAATCATAACATGAAAATCCGTTAATAGATATGTTATTCAACAAATATATTTAATTAATCACATTATTACCAAAAAATAATCATGCTAAATCATCATAAAAAACTATTAATATTACATTAATACTAATCCAAGTATTAAAAATAAAATATTGATACCCATTACCACCTAAATAATTAAACTTTTTCTAAAACTATCATAATCAAGAAGATAAATGAAATAAATAAAAATATATATTATAATTACAAAAAGATATGTTAAACCTATCATAATAATAAATTATTATAATTTAAAAGAATATTTATAAATCAAATTCCATATTTATATATATATATATCGTTATTATTTTTAAATAATAAATAATCATATTATCATTCAATTGAAACCAAATTTAAAAAAATATATATTTATATTTATGATTAATATCTTTACAGCTGACAAAAAAAATTAAAAAAATATAACAAAACCATTTAAACATAATCATATCCTTTCCTAAACAAAAAAATTAAACCACTAAACATTAAATTCAATTTAAATCGAATCTAATAACACTCGTATATTTTTAAATCATATATTACTTTTGTGGCAACATATTTACACTCCTAAAATAAAGATAATGTACAAGTAAAGTAAAAGGCAATCATAATTTTTTTAGATTCATTTAAATGTGATTGATTTTTTTGTTTTTTTTTACTTTCCATAAATTAAAAGCAGTGTAACATACATCAAATCTAAATGAAATGGAATGTTATCTAAAAAAATACATACGACAAAAAGTACATGAATATTTTGTGTCAAGAAGATAAGAAATTTAACTTTAATAAATATAACCGTCATTTCATTCTTAATATAAATGAAATGGAATATTATCTAGAAAAATACATACGATAAAAAGTACATGAATATTTTGTGTAAAGAAGATAAGAAATTTAATTTTAATAAATATAACCGTCATTTCATTCTAAATATAAAGAAATAGGTACATCTATTTCTAAACCTAATGAAGTGTAAGTGATTGTAATTTGAAACGAAAAAATTACACCTAACGGTGAGCTTTGCACTCAACCAATACAACCATTTGGACAAGTGTTTCCCTAATAAGTGATCAAACCCAAACTCAATAAGGGGATTAAGTTTATGGAATAATTTAAAATTTTGGAAGTGGTTGAGATGTTTCAATAAACATTTCAAGTTAGAGTGAGTCAATCAGACTTAGTATGGTAGAGAGTTCGTTGTTCTACAACACTAGGGTGGGAAAGGTTCCTAAAGGTAGGGTGTGGAAATGCCTTATAAGTTATAATGATTTTAGTTCGTTGGTCTGGGTGTGGAAAGGTTTCTAAAGATAGGGTGCGGAAAAGCGACTTTTTTCCTTAATGATAGTAAGTACACTTATTTTTCTCTAGGGACACATTGTAACACTTAGTAGTGGTGTTCTAAGGGCCCTTAAAACATTAACACAAGTAGGTAAACATAAATTCAGTCTTAGTACTATATCACTGGATAATACACTTTCAACCTCTTAGTCTGCTCACAAAATTTGAATCTTATGTTTGTACACAATAATAATAAAATGGAAAAATATTTCCCTCATGGTTACCCAAACCCTGTAGAGGGAAGGCATCATCTTTTGTAATAATTCCCAATTATAACAAAAATTCTCATGTTTAGATCTTTTTCTTTCCCATTCCCATGCAAAAGGATAAATTAAACGAGGAAGTAAATTTACAATTCTCATGAATTAAGTAGAAATAATTTACAACTCTTTCCATTTTTTCCATTTTTTATTTTGACTCTAGTTAAATTTAAAGTCATTTTCTCAAATTTTCACTTACGCCAAGGCATCTTAAACTTTAGATATGATATTATCCCGATTGAATCATGAACCCTTCCTCTATTACATTTTCCATATTTCTATCAATATCAATGTGTGAGAAAATGTACCCATCATCATAAATTACATTAATCATAACATAAAAATCTATTAATAAATATATTATTCAATACAGATTATAATTAATCACATTATTACAAAAAAAATAATCATGTTAATCATCATAAAAACTTATTATTTTTAAGTTCATATTAATCCAAGTATTAAAATACATTATTAATACTCATCACTATGCAAATAATTAAACATAGATAAACATATATTAATAAATAATAAAAATAAAAAATATTTAAAATAAATAAAATATTGTAATTATATTAAAAAAGTTTTCATAAATCAGGATTATCATTAATATTATATATTTTTTAGTTTGAATTATATATCAAAATCATATCAAATTTAAGTAAACATATTTTATATTTATGCAAATATATGTTGTACACTAAACAATAAATAATTAAAATAAAAAATAAATTGTGTATCTATTTAATTTACTATAAAAATATCTTCTAAATTCAGTATTTCATAATGTGTATAATATTTTAGTTTTGAATATATATTATCCAAAATCATATGAAATTTAAGTAAACATATTTATATTTATGGCAAATATATTTACACTAAACAATAGCTATACAAAATTTACTCATATATCTTAGAAAAATAAATTTATAACAAATATAATTACACAAAACGATTAAAAAAAAAACATTTAAAGAAATTTCACCCGATATATCAAACATAATCATGTTCCTTTATTGAATAAGAAATCAAACCCATAACATTCAAATCATATATATATATGAATGATTATTTATTAAATAATAAATCAAATTTATAAATATTTAAATACAATAAGATCCCATACCATTTATAGATCTGAATTTTGAAACGATAAATATATTAACATTTATAGCAAATATGTTTACACTAATAAGAAATAAATAAATTTACCAAACAAAACAAACGTAATCATATTTCTTTGTTAAATAACAAACCAAGTAAATAATCATTCAATTTCAATCGGATCTCATAATTCGTTCATTTTTAAATCATGTATATGTGACTTCATCTTTCTCTCATGGATACTGTCGGGTATGTGTTTGTCTTCTGGTACATCCTCATAGATTCTGATTTTGTTTTTATTGCTGTCATGTAATATTTGAATGTTGGGCTCGTAGATACTGTCTGTCATTATCGTTGGACATGAAAAATAAAAAAATTAATATTCAATTATTACAGTCATATAAGATACATGATTAATTGAAGTTCATAACTTTATGATATAAATGACTCATTATGGTTTATAAGTAAAAAATATTTTAGGAATTTAATTTTTTATTTTTGCATTTGTGGTAGGTGGACATAGTAACAGAGTTGTCTATAATGCGACTTTTTGGAGATTCCGGTGACGGAATCCGGCGGAAGAAATGAGGTTAAATCTTGA
>APFE030085169.1:27470-63058 GCA_000404065.3 Pinus taeda
TGGGAGCCATTGATTGTGCAAAAACTAGCTATCAAACTTGGGATTCCAATGAATTGCTGCTGGATTTTGACCGGAAAAATCCACCGGAAAGGCTTTCAAAAAGTCGCGTTATAGACTACTGCCATAGTAACCAGCCTGTCATAGGGTATTAAATGCTTTGGTACATGTATGCTGTATAATAATATAACACACTGTTTTTATTTTCAATTTATGTAGTCACCAAAGCAGTGTGTTATATTGTTATACAGCATGCATGTACCAGGGCATTTAATGCCCTATAGCAAGCTGGTTAGCCTTGCCAGTAGACATATGTCCAGAGCAAGTTATTTATTACAATTAGTTATAACATTTATTAATGTTTTTATAAAAATTAAAAATTTAAAAAAAATAAATAAATAAATAAATTAATTTATTTTTTTTCTTATCATTAATTCTTGAAAATTAAATAACTCAAATGATAAAAATTAAATAATATCATAATATATATCCGTATACAATACCGATACACCGCTCAGTGTCGTACATCTCTGCTGTAACTGGTGAAAATCTATTTTACGAGGCCTTTGCAATGTAAAGAATCTTTGGTGTAAGTACTTACTCTCTTTTTCTATGAAGCAAAAAAAATTATAAATTAATATAAAAAGAAAATTTTAAAGATAACAGGCGCAAAATCTAGAATTTTTGATTAAAATTTAATAGAAATTTTGGGAAATTTGGAATATAGTAATCAAATTTTAGCATTTTAGGTATTTCAAGAGTTTTTTTTTTAATAGTGTTTAATCTTGTGGTTCAGCGACTTTTTAAGTATACCACACTTGCACATATAAGGGGACTCCAAGATCATTATTGATCAAGTTTTGGGAAAGGCTTCCATAAACACTCCTATATCACAAGGATGGCTGAAGAGAATAAAGCTCCTTTGACAGCTTCATAAAGCCTATACAATCCAGCATATAGGCAGATCCCACAACATATAAGCAAACAGCGTATCAAAAAAAGCACTGCACGTGACAACTGGTACTTGGAGATCACTTAGGAGCATAATACATAAGACATAGGAGACTTCCTATTTCCAGATTAAATCCAAATGGAGGTGTCTATAATGCGACCTTTTGGAGATTCCGGTGAGCGAAGAAATTGAGGTTAAATCTTGATTTGTTGCAGTTAAAATGGGTTTTTAACTGTATATTTGGATTCAACACCCTGAAAAACCTCTTGGACGCTTTGATTGTGCAGAAACTAGGTATCAAACTTGCGATTCCAATAAATTGCTGCCAGATTTTGACCGGAAAAACCCACCGAAAAAACTTCCAAAAAATATCATTATAAACAACTGCAAATCGAAAATTTGTTGTAATGACCTAATGTACTTATCCGTTCCATACCTCTTGACAGATGACCGTCAGCGTGCTATTAGCCCATTGTTTGCTTGAGATCTAGTGGCTAAACTTTTAATAATAATGTGACATGAAGTACTAAGCTCCTTGTAATAAGCTAATATTATCTCGATATAATCTAAACCATCTACGCGGTTTTCATAGATCAGGTTCTTTTTTCGTTAAGTTTTCATATTTCGATTAAAATTATTAAAATTGTAGTATAGTTACCAAAGTAGAATTTGAATAAAGAGAAATTTCAGGAATATAAATCTTACAAACTAAATATTTTTAAAAATTTTAAATTTTTACATATTTTATTTTAAATCCTTTTTAAACTAATAAAATTATTTATTAAATTAACAATAATTAAAAATACTATACATATCTCTAATAATATATATATCTTCATTATAAAAAAAAAACATTAAATGTGGATCATTTTAGAAAAAATGTAACATTGCCTCATATATAATTTTAAATAATTAAATAATTTCCATTATATTTACATAAACTAAAAACCTCCAAAAGGACCATAAAATTTATCATTTTAAGTAAAGTGTAACAACTTCAAATCATAAATTAATATAAAGGTAAAACTTCATAGTTCTTTAATAACTAAAACTTAAATCTCTCATTGTAGATTTTGTCTCTTCATTCTGTTAGGTTGAAAGTGCACTTTGTTCGTTCAGTTAAATGTTGTACATTCTACTCAATCCAAAATAGATAAGAAGAGGAAAGCGCCCCCAAACCTTAATTTATTATTCTAGATTTCCTCACTAGTGAGGAAGAGAATTGAAGTGTACCAAACATAATTACCAAATTTGAAAAAAAAATAGACTTTGAAAATATGGAAGAAAATTGAGATCATATATTTTACAAATATTTATAAAAAAAATTTATTATTCTTTATTTAAATAATATATTATTTTTAGCCATTATAAAACTTTCTCTCTTATTATGTATTTTCGCAATGTTAATTCTTTAATATTGCCAATTTAACTATTGTTATATTTTTAAGTTATATAGAAATTTCTATTTTGATATTAAATTTCTTATTAAACAATTTTTTTTACCAAAATAAATTAAAGCTATAATTTTTTTAAAATTTTAATATAAAAAAAGTTCAGTTTTGGTTTTTTAAATATTAAATTTTATAATAACAAAAAAAATTACCAGTGTTTTTTAACAAATTACATTGAACTTTAATTTTACTCTTTAATTTTTAATTTTACTTTTTAAATATTGTACTCTAGCCTTATTACCTTTGAATGGGATAGAGTAATAGAGCCATGCCTGTCTTATTTTACACCCTTTCCATAAAAGGTGAAATTAATTTGATACATGGTTCATCAGTTTGTTGTGGATGAAGGAGGTGGATGAAGGAGCTTTATCTAGAATTTTTTCTTCCTCCACCTCTAAATACTTGGGTGATCCCTATGGGATCTTCATCGAACACCTCATAAACCTATAGGGATTATTCACAAATTACCTATTTCATTAAGTGAGAAGATTGTCTTAATCAATTTATTTGTAAATGCAGCGTAGTATCGACGAAATTGCTATGAGTCAACATATCCTTGGCCCATTTAGTTAAATAGTTGATACCCACATTATATACTTATGGATGCCAACCAGAGCCAAGTTACATTCCATGAAATCAATGGCCAAATTGATGAAGTTTCATGAATTCTTCACTTTTACCACCATCTTCATTAATCACGTTTAATGGGGACAACTAGTCACAACCTTTCTCTTAGAAGGATGAAATCAATGTACTCCATCCACTGAAACATCACAAACTGACATATCAGAATGGGAAGGAAGATGGGTTTAGGCTACATGCATACAAGAATGGTGGAGAACAAAGTAGCGAACGGACCAAATCACGAAATCTCCTCGCTCTGGAATGATACTCATAAAACCATAGGACGTCACGAAATATCCTCGCTCTGGAATGGCACCCATAAAACCATAAGACATCTGTAACACCCAATGATGCACCAACATTTACTTTTACCAAGTTTTATTTATTATTGTCAATTTTATTTTGTTTAACCTGGATTGTTAAAACAATTAGACTGAAAAGCCAAAACAAATGTTGTTAATTAATTAAAAGAAGTTGATCAGTTTGTAAAATAACTCAAGAATCAGTTAAAATAGCTTCTGAAAACAGTTACAAGCAATTCCCCGTCTTTCCCTTCAAAAAGGAAAATGATAGAACCCTGAAGGGGTTGGGAAAAGGGGAAAGGGGACTATGCTGTGATTAATTTTCCTAGAGTTGGACAATTTAGCGAGTGGGAAAGAAATATGATAACCGATGTAGGGTACGAGACTTCAGGCTAGACATAGTCCTGATGCCCAAGGTACTAGACTATTTTATTCACTCTCAGCAGTTGGAAGAGCTTGAAGGGGGATTCTAGATGTAATTTCCAGATCCAAGGTTGGGTGGAGAGACCTTCCAAAACGAAGGAGTTACATGCATGATTCACAATCAATGAAGGAAAAAAGATAAGTAGTGTTATTGTATTAAATAATTATTAATAGGAAAAGATTAATTGTCTTCTTTTACGTAATGAAAAAGTTAACATGTCAGTTAATTATCAATGAGATTCTATCATTGATAATAATAGGAATATTCTCTTTTGTTACATTTCAATACTTTCTGACTTTCACATGCAATCAGTGCATAAAACGAATAACAATGTTTCACTTGCACAATAATAATCAGATACAACAGTTATTCTATACAACGAATAAATGAATGAATTATAGTAGAAGAATAGATATCCCTTTTATTTTCTAAGTATAAACCATCTTACTAGAATTTAAAATCTCACTGAATAATTGTACTAGAATATGCAAACAACTGATTTATGGAATTTCATAAGTACCTCTATATCTAACCATAATAATAGAACATATAAAGAATGATGAAACCATTGAACTTCAATTTGGATAGTAAATAAATGATAACCCCGAGGGTTTGTATCGCTCTCGGTCGAGCTCTGGAAAGAACGCCCGGGAGCCAATTACCCATAATGCGCTTCAACTCTATCATTCAAAGATTGCTAACTCTTAAACATAGTAGAAAATAATGGAGATGACCATTAACTAAATATAAAGATCAAACATTGAGCAGTTGTGAGCTAAATGAAGGGTTACAATCAGCCAAGCTAAACCTTAGAGAATAAAGCTTGACCGCGAACTATATGGAAGAGTATTATAACATTGAGTTAGACAGAATGTGGATCATAATGCCACCATAATATATTCATAAACCCTCAAACAAGAATCTGTACATGAAGACCTTCACACAAAACCTTTAATGCAGGTTTATCAAAACTAATATCATGCCTCTGGCGGAATTCCATAAAGGCCATTATTCCTATAGTAATTATCATTATATTTTGATAACAGCTGTAGCATACAACTAGCAAAGACTTAAGAGTTTAGTGTAAACAAAATTAATATAGTTCCTGAAATAAGAAAAGTATGTCACTAGAAATGAAAATTCCATGACAAACCTAGGTAATGACCAACCTGAAAAATGAAGACAACAAAGTATGGTAAGAGAGAAGCCTCTTTCCACCCTTACCGGATATGAAGCTTCACACCGCTGCCAGACGTACCTGCAGGCAGAGAATGCCATAGAGCAAGAATAGAACCCGAGTCGGAAGGAAGTTGTGCTAGCAGTAAATCACTTGCATAAGGAAGAAATTACCTAAGAGGATGCTTGTCGAGCCATGAGCTGCGAGAAATACCTATTAGAGCGATATTTCCATTAGTGAATGCTCGAGAGTAAACTTATAGAATTCACCATTTCTATCCTGTGCCCTTACCTCACATTGCCGCATGAACCCAAACGCGTCCCTCCGGGGAAATGAGTCCAACCATTAACGTTTTCCCCTGTTGCATGAGGGAAGGTAAGAAAAAAAAAGGTTTGCATACTAAATATCAACACAGAAATGTACAGTAAATATCCACAAAGAAACATAAAATGAATGTCAACAAATTAAGAATGGCAGAGAAGTTAACAAACTCTTCGTCGCCTCAGGAGGATACCTGTAAGCTCGATGAGATAGTCATGGCGGAGAGACTGTCCATATCATTGTACGATCACCCTCAGTAGCAAAGGCGAATAGCAACCCTGTAGCATTACGAAATTATCCAAACCTTGCCTAGTCTGTGCAATATTCCGCCAGTTAATCCCCAAATAATGAAGGTCGTGGATCTCACCCAATTTTACAGTGTTGTTCAAGCCATCTGTCAGAGTCGAGACCCTTCTAACCAGACTCATCAACCTTAATTGCTAAATAGTGGTGTCACCAGAAGGACCTTGGGGTTCTATCCTTTTACATAGGGAAACACTATCAAGTGTATGTCAGCGAGGAGTTTTAAATGGTGAAGGTATGGTTGTACACTAGAATTAACAATTAGACTATCGTCAGCATATAGCTCCTCGGTAAAATCAGCCTGTATTATGTTAATAATTTTTTTTTTATGTATAGTTTTATGTTTAGCATGTTACAAATGGTATCAGAACCCAAGCTCGCACACTGAGACTTCTGAGATACATAAATACACAATTAATTAAGTTATAATATACATATATCTATGCAACAAAAAACTAAGTATGAGTGAATATGAACATAGAGACAGAGGTCAGTAGCAAAGAGTAAAAATGCAGAGGAGCCCCAAATTATCAAACCAGCTGGAAGTACCTTATGTGGAGGCCAACTCGGATATATGGATACAACTGGCAGAAGAATTGCGGCAAGCTAACGCTGCCCTGCTTGAAACAGTGCAACGACTATGTGCAAAAATGATGAACTTGAGGACAAACAACAAACGAATGAGGTAGGAATAGGAAAAGGTCCTTAAAAGCCTGTTCGACCGATAGAATCAACGAGGACCAAACCCTAGTACAGAGAATAGGGAGAAGACCCCAACAACCCATCATGGTGAAGATAATGCAGAGTCAGCAGAGGGCCATAAGGATGAGGAAGAGGGGCGTTCGGATAATGTTTACGACCAAAGAAATACCAAAAGACAGAAAATGGAACTACAAGGTGAGTTCAAATCGTCATTGTTTGAAGGAGAATCTTAAGAGGCAACTCAAAAATGGATTATCGACATGGGTAAATATTTTCATATTTATGAATATACTTACAAACTTAAAGCATGGCTGGAATTCTACCAATTAAGGGGAAAGACCACCCTCTGGTGGGAACAAATTAAAACTGTGAGAAAAATCGATGAAGAACAAGTGACGTGGCAAGAATTCAATAAACATTTTAAGGACAAATATTTAACTGAACTTTACTATGATGAAAAAGCAAAGGAGTTCCATGAGTTAAGATTGGGAACCTTGACCATGGACAAGTATGCGAAACGGTTTACTTCCCTATTATGATATGTCCCATACATGCAGGAGGAAAAAGCTAAAATTTGTGATTTATTAGCAGTTTACCCAACTTTATGAAGGAGAAGTTAGAATTTGATTATCCTAGAACAATGGATGATGCGATGTGAAAAGCTCGTATTTTTTATCAGCAAATGAAACGGAAGAGTGAGGGGCCCAAAGGAGCCATTGGCAGGTGAATGAGGAATTTACCCCCAAACAAGCAACCGAAAGTCACAAATGGAAGGAATAATCAGCAAAGAACTTTTAGGAAATTTGCGAGGAACCCGCCCAAAGTCCGAACTTACACTAAGAATAGACAACGAGAGCGAGTTAGTAAACTTGCTACTTATCAACCGCAAAAACTACCTCTGTAATGTTGGGGACGTGGGGAATCTCATTACTACAAGAATTGCCCGCACAAAGCTCGAACAGAACAACTTTAAAATATGCAAGATGTTGAAAATTGGAAACAAGAAATTGCTAAAAATAGAAGTGCTAAAAATAGTATTTTGGGAATCAATACTGGATTGGGCAACAGGGAATGAAAAATGGAAGTGCTAAAAATAGAAATTATATTTTTATCAGTCCAGTGTGGATTCCTATTTTGGTCAGTCCCTAGACTAGAAATAGGAAGTAAAATTCGAATTTGGTCTTACCAGCAGTTTGAGTATTAATTAATTAATTCAATTTGAGTTAATTAGTTAAGGAAAATCAAACTTGAAGTCTTTTTGAGAACATGCAATAATTTCTCCACTGGTTGGGGAATGTGTCCTTGATTTGCTCCACTGATTGAGGAATTAAAGATGAGTTCTATATTGAGAGGATCAGTTGACTTAGTTTAACTTAGTCAATTCCAGTTATATTAATTTAACAAGTTGTTAAATTAATGAAATTTAGTTTGTTGATGCTTGCATGCATGTGACAACTAGTATTTTCAAATAACGGAGTATTCACTCATGGATAACTGATGCATGTCAGTTCAGACAGAGACCCAGTTGAGATCAGATAAGGGACAGTGTACTGTTAGTTGCTACGATATTCCTAGTAAATTTTCCTTGCATGAGGAAGGAATAATATTCCTTCTAGTACTACGTAGTTGGACTTGAGGTGACAACAAGTATGATTTGGGCCAATTTACACATGTTATGTAATTGGACGCCAATCAAAACTATGCAAGGAAATAGGGGCTTGGAGGACTTCTGGAGCCTATATATTCAAGCCTAGATAGTTCGTGAGCTACATCATCAGAGTACAGAGAGAGCACGATAGATTTTGAGCTGATTCCTTTTCTATGTTGTTGAGGATTTCCAGTTGATTAATAATACAGAGATGGGGTTTTAGGCTAGTGCTTTCCCCAGGTTATATATTCTATGTTATGGTTGATTACTTCTCATTCTCAGTTATATTTATTCATGTTTGATGTTTCTCATGTTCAATTAAGCTTCCACTAAGCTTATGGTAGATGTAGATCTAGTGTTATTCTTTAGTGCATTGCATATATCAGTTGGATATGTAGGTGAAATTTCTACATGATATCAATGAGCTAGCTGATTTGTAGAGAAAATTCTACATGGTATCAGAGCACAGGTGATCAAAGAAGAATAGTATAAAAGAAGCGAGAAGTTGAAGTTTGTGGTTTCTGAATATTGAATTGAGTTCTTATCACATCTATTTCACCAATGAAATTCTATGGTTTGAGACTCGAATATGCCCTTGATGGAAGTTCGAATTATATATCCTGGAAGGATCACATGGAGGCCGTATTAGAAGATAATGGCCTTAAAGACTTCATTGATCAAGAAGTTCTGAAGCCGACTGATGCTACTCAACTGGAGGAATAGAAGAAGTGTGTGGCTAGAGTTAGGAGAATCATCCTGGAGGGAGTTCAAGATCACATAGTCTCGAGCCTCCATGGGAAGGAGACTCTGTTTTCGATGTGGAAAACATTGAAAGATCTTTATCAGAACAACAATGATCAGAGGAAGTTGGCACTGAAGGGCAAACTTTGAAAGATCAAGTGTGAAAAGGATGACACGATCTCTATGTATCTGAACAAGCTCACCTTATGCAAGGATGAGCATGCAAGTGTAGGGGTCGTGGCAGCTGATGATGACATGGTGATTCTTGCACTCCTCGATCTTCCTAAGAGTTGGCATAGCTACTAGTACTTGGCTAATGGAAGAGAGAAACTGCTAGATTAGGAACGACTTTGGTTGGATTTGATGCAGGAGGAGATAAGAAGAACAACCAAATATGGTTCTTCATCCATGGACAATGAAGAAAACTGTGTCTTAGCGATTAAGGTGAAGAAGGGGATGGAGAAGCTTTATCTTTTTGAGTCTAGTTCTTCCCATGGTGGGAAGAAGTTTGACAAATCGAATGTGCGATGCTTTCATTATCATGAGGTGGGCCATTTTGTTACAAATTGTCCGTTGAGGAAATCCAAGAAGGGATACAGGGGAGGATCTGAAGGTGAGGCACTTGCTTCACAATTCGAGTTCGATTTCACACTCTTTGCATGCATGGTTTCATCCATGCTGGGAAGTGGTTGGTTTCTTGATAGTGGAGCTTCTTTTCACATGACCGGTGACAAGAGTTTGTTCAGTACTTTGGAGGACAAAGATCTCCAGATACTCATAGAAATGGGTAATGATGAAAAGTATAGTGTCTTAGGTGTATGCACGGTTGTTTTTCAGAGGGAGCATGGAGCTCACCTTACCTTGACCGATGTCAAGTTTGTACCAGGACTGCAGAGAAACTTGGTGTTGATCGCGATGCTGGAAGACAGAGGCTATGATGTAGTCTTCAGTAAGGGAAAGGTTTTCCTTAGACACATCATCACTAGACAGGTGAAACAGATTGGTTCACGGGCAAGAACATGTATTCTCTTGAGGTTCAAGATGCATGCAAAGCCTTGAGAAGCAAGGCAACTGATGGAGACTTGGTGGTTGAGAGGGAGAGTATATTACCTCTCAACATGCAGCGCCAGAAGAAGTCTTAGACAATTGTGGAGGAGCCATGATTGGTGCAGTAACTTCAGGAGGTTGTGAAGCAGCCACAACAGGGGAAGTTGAGTGGAGATCAAGTAGAGACATCTACTCATGCAAAGACCTCCAGTAGGGGGAAAATTCAAGCCAGGTGGGTAGAGGGATCACATGTAGCCATACCTCGAGGTAGGAGGTGGGGTGATGTGGAGTGATCATCCCAAGGAGGACGGGCATGATCCTTGAGGTGCCCAACCTCTTTGATTCGACTTTGCTACAGGAGCCCCGATGAGGAGTAGTAGAACTGACTGTTTGGGTAGAGACAGATGCGGATGGAGCGGCAGAGAAGAGCTATAGTGCAGGGAATCCCAGGACAACGCAGAGCATGCAAGCTGCAACAATGCAAGAGGCACAAGTATGTTGCACAGTGTAGGGTAGCATAGAGAAGGGTGCAACAGTGTGAGATGCATGGAGATGTTGTAGTAGCGCAGAGGTCAGAGAGGGAGCACTTGTTAGCAGCAGGTAGAGCTTCAGCATTAGAGTATGTTTCTAGCCCAACAAAGAGGTCAGTTGGGAGTTTTTTTTGTTCTGAGAGTTGTTGGAGCAAGCACACTTGGTAGATGTGTTGCATGTAGAACATTCCAGAGGTACAAGATCAGGTTCGAGAGGAATCCTTTCTTGTTGAAAGGGAGTGTTGAAAATTGGCAACAAGAAATTGCTAAAAATAGAAGTTTGGGCATCAGTGCTGGATTTGGCAACAAGGAATGAAAAATGGAAGTGCTAAGCATAGAAGTTCTATTTTTAGCAGTGCAGTGTGGATTCCTATTTTAGTCAGTCCATAAACTAGAAATAGGAAGTAAAATTCGAATTTGGTCTTACCAGCAGTTTGAATATTAATTAATTAATTTAGTTTGAGTTAATTAGTTAAGGAAAATCAAACTTGAAGTCTTTGTGAAAACATGTAATAATTTCTCCACTGATTGGGGAATGCATCCTTGATTTGCTCCACTGATTGAGGAATTAAGGATGAGTTCTATATTGAGAGGATCAGTTGACTTAGTTTAACTTAGTCAAGTCCAATTAGATTAATTTAACAAGTTAAATTAATGAGATTCAGTTGTGGATGCTTGCATGCATGTGACAACTGGTATTTTCAGATAATTGAGTATTCACTCATGGATAAGTGATGTGTGTCAGTTCAGATAGGCCCGGTTAAGATCAGATAAGGGATAGTGTACTATCAGTTGCTAGGATATTCCTATTGAGTATTCCTTGCATGAGGAAGGAATATTATTCCTTCTAGTACTGCGTAGTTGGACCTTAGGTGACAGGAGGTATGATTTGGCCCAATTCACACATGTTATGTAATTGGACCCCAATTAAAACTGCGTAAAGAAATAGGAGCTTGGAGGACTTGTGGAGCCTATATATTCAGGCCTAGATAGTCCATGAGCTACATCATCAGAGTACAGAGAGAGCAGGATGGCTTTTGCGCTGATTATTTTTGTATGTTATTGAGGATTTCCACTTGATCAATAATACAAAGATGGGGTTTTAGGCTGGAGCTTTCCCCAAGTTATATCTTCTGTGTTATGGTTGATTACTTCTCATTCTCAGTTATATCTGTTCATGCTTGATGTTGCTCATGTTCAATTAAGCTTCCGCTAAGTTTATGGTAGATGTAGATATAGTATTATGCTTTAGTACATTGCATATATCAGTTGGATCTGCAGGTGAAAATTCTACATGATATCAGTGAGCTAGCTTATTTGTAGAGAAAATTCTACACAAGAACCCTCCATAGTTGGAGATACAGCAAGGAGTATGCCCAGAATTAACATTGCTTTGCATGATCATCAACCAGAATACCATCCCACCATGATCGAGTGTGAAGGTATGATTGTTAATCAGCCTGTTTCTATTTTATTTGATCTAGGTGCTAGGCTAAGATACATTAGTCCTAAAGTGGTAGAGAAATGTTAGTTGCAAGGCAGTAAATTTAAGAAATCTTGGATAGTTCAGCTAGCCACTGGAACAAAAAGAAGGGTATTTGTGAAAACATAAAACTACCCTATAACAGTTTCAGGATAGCACGTCCATGTTGATCTGAACATCCTCCCTTAGGTTCATACGATGTATTAATAGGGATGGATTGGTTGGAAGGGCGTTGGTCCCTAGTTGATTGTAAAGAAAAATTTATAAGCTACCTCACCGATTCGGGCCAGAGAAAGGAAATTCAAGGGATGAAGAAAAACATTAAATTACGTCATATTATGGCTAACTAGCACGAAAGACGCATTAGAAAGGGCTACCAAATTTATGCTATCCAAGTAGGATACACCAATGACAAAAAAATATGACCTCTTTCGAGAATATTCCTGTAATTCAGGATTTCGTGGATGTGTTCCTTGAATCCATCCCTGGATTTCCACCTAGGCGTGATATTGAGTTTATCATTGAATTAATACCTGGACTAGCTCTGATTTTGAAAGCTCCTTTCTGCATGAGCATCCCTGAGTTAACAGAACTCAAAATGTAGCTTCAGGAACTTTTCGAGAAAGGTTACATTCGTCCTAGTGTATCTCCTTGGGGAGCCCCTGTGTTGTTTGTGCTAAAGAAGGACGAAACCTTAAGACTATGCATTGATTATCGTCAGCTAAATAAACTGACCATAAAAAATAAGTACCCTTTACCTCGAATTGATGATTTATTTGATCAAGCGCAGGGGGCGAGCATATTCTCAAAAATTGACTTAAGGTTTGGTTACCACTAGATCAGAATAAAGGATGAAAACATTTACAAAATTGCATTCCGAACTTGTTTCAAACATTACAAGTTCGTGGTACTGCCTTAGAGTCTTACCAATGCTCGAGCCACATTCATGAGCCTGATGCACCACATTTTTTTAGCCATTTCTAGATAAATTTGTACTGATTTTTATTGATGATATACTAATTTATTAAAAAAATCAAGAGGATCATGAGAAGCACTTGAGAATAGTATTGCAAATTTTGTGACACAATCAGTTGTACGCAAAGTATACTATGTGCGATTTTTACAAAAGTCAAATTCGGTAACCAGGCCATGTTATATCAGCTAAGGGAATAGCGGTGGATCCAGAAAAGATCAAAACTATTATGAAATCGACCACTCGGAAAAATGTTGCTGACATTAGATATTTTTTGGGCCTGGCGGGTTATTACCGCCGATTCAATAAAGACTTTTCAAAAATAGCTTTTCCTATGACCTCGCTATAGAAAAAGGGGCGTGCCTTACATTGGACAGCAGAATGTCAGCAAAATTTTGGGTAGTTAAAGCAATTGCTTACTACTGTACTGGTGCTAAACGTAGCAGATCCGGAAAAATCATTTGTGGTATTCACAAATGCGAGTAAGGAGGGTGTCGGTGGGGTATTAACACAAGAAGGGAAGGTGATAGCCTATGAGTCACACAAACTGAAGGATTATGAGACGCAATACTCTGCATATGATATGGAGTTGATTGCAGTAGTACATGCACTAAAAATTTGGTGACACTACCTCCTAGGAAAGAAATTTATGTTATTAACCAATCATAGCAGTTTTACAAACTTCTTTAACCAGTCTAGTTTAAATGCTCAGCAACCCAGATGGACCGTATTCTTGAGTGAATTTGACTTTGACATGAAACACCTTAAGGAGAAGGAAAATTGAGTAGAAAATGCATTAAGCGGAAAAGTACATTGCATTTATGAAGTGCAATACAATCAAGTACAATTTAACCTACCAGAGATCATCCGAAAAGCATCCCTCAAGGACCTAAAGTATCCATTCCTTTGGCAGCAAGCTTCAAAAGCTCAGGCAAAAGGGGAATAGTCTAATTATGGTATTAATATCGACAAAATGTTAACATTCAAAAACATAATATATATTCCTAACCCAAATTCTGTCAAGTAATTATTATTGGATGAGTTCTATAGAAAGAATTATGTCGCTCACCCAGGATACCAGAAATTGTTTTCTACCATTAGAAAAAAAAATTATTTCTGGCTAGGTTTAAGGAAGGATGTGGCCGAATATCTATCAAAACGCTTAGAGTGGCAATTGGTGAAGGTGAAACATCAACATGCTGCTAGTCTGTTGCAAACATTACCCATTCCTGAATGGAAATGGGAGACAATCACCCTAGACTTTATCACTGGGTTACCTCATACTAAGAAGCAACATGACTCAATAATGGTTGTCATGGACAATTTGAGAAAGACTGCTCATTTCATACCCGTAAAGTCCACCTATAAGACGGTGGATATCCTAGACATATTTATGACGGAAATCTTCCGACTACACAGAATACCCCGAGTGGTAATCTCTAACAAGGATGTATAACTTACATCCTCATTTTGGAAAACCCTCTTTGTTGGGTTAGGTACTTGGATTCAATTTAGTACACTCTATTATCCACAAATGGATGGCCAGATAGATCAAGTGAATCAAGTCTTGGAAGACATGTTGAGAATGTTCGTAATGCAACAACCCACAAGTGGGAGGACTACCTCCACATAGAAGAGTTCTCCTACAATAATGGACATCACGAATCATTGGGTATGAGCCCTCTCGAAGTGTTTTATGGAAGAAAGTGTCGGGTACCTACATATTGGAATAGTATAGTTAATAAGTTAGGATTGGGTCGTGATATGTTAGCTGAAATGGAGACCATTGTTAAAAAGATTCACCAGAACTTAAAAGCTACTCAGGATACGCAAACGGCTCATGTGAATAATAAAAGGACTCATAAAGAATTCTAGTTGGGGGATCATGTATATTTGAAAGTTAAACCCCGGAAAAGTACCTTACAATGGAAGGGTTGTGGTAAATTGGCACCCTAATACTCTGGACCATTTCAAATCTTGGAATAGATTGGGACCGTAGCATACAAGCTAGTGCTTCCAGGCCATATCCGAGTCCACAATTTTTTCAGGTGTCTTTGCTAAAAAAATATGTGTACAATCCTCGGCATATTATTAACTGGAAAAGTATACAAGTAATAAAAGAATGAAGTCAATAACTTATGAATTGTTGTTTTGAAGAAATTTCTGACAACAAATTACATTTGTGCAGGTCGAACCCGAGGGAGAATTTCTAGAAGAGCCTCTTCGTATCCTCAATTGAAGAGAAACAATCTTTCGGAAACGAGCCATCACCCAAGTTGAAGTGCAGTGGAAGCACTTCGGCCCAGATGAGGCTACTTGGGAAGAAAAGGAAGCTATGCAGAAATCCTATCTAACATTGTTTGCTTGAAAAGAACACCAGGGATGGTGTTCCTCTAAAGGGGAGCGAGCTGTAACACCCAATGATGCACCAACATTTACTTTTACCAAGTTTTATTTATCACTGTCAATTTTATTTAGTTTAACCTAGATTGTTAAAAAAATTAGGCTGAAAATACAGAACAGATGTTGAAAAATTAATTAAAACAAGTTGATTAGTTTGTAAAAGAACTAAAGAATCAGTGAAAATAACTTCTGAAAACAATTACAAGTAGTTCCACATATTTTCCTTTAAAAGGGAAAATGGCAGAACCCTGAAGGGGTTGGGAAAAATGGAAAGGGGACTATGTTGTGATTAATTTTCCTAGAGCTAGATGATTTAGCCAGTGGGAAAGAACTGTGATAATAGTTGTAGGGTACGAGACCTGAGGCTGGACATAGTCCCGATGGCCAAGGTACCAGACTGTTTTATTCACTGTCAGGAGTTGGAAAAGCTCGTAGGGGGATTTTGGACGTAATTTCCATCCAAGGATGGGTAGAGAGGCCTTCCAAAATGAAAGAGTTACGTGTGTGATTCACAATCAATGCAGGAGAACAGATAAGTAGTGTCACTGTATTTAATAATCATCAATGGGAAAATATTAATTGTCTTCTTTTACGTAATGAACAAGTTAACATGTTAGTTAATTATTAATGAGATTCTGTCACTGATAATAATAGGCATATTGTCTTTAGTTACATTTCAATACTTTCATAATTTTACATGCAATCAGTACATAAAAGGAATAACAACAATATTTCACTTGCACAACAATAATCAAATACAACAATTATTGTAAGCATCAAATAAATGAATGAATTACAGTGGAAGAACAAATATCCCTTTTATTTTCTGAGTGAAAACTATCTTACTAGAATTTAAAAGCTCACTAAATAATTGTATCAAAATATGCAATCTACTGATTTATGGAATTTCATAACTACCTCTCTATCTAACCATAATTAGAGAACATATAAAGAATGATGGCACCATTGAACTTCCCTTTGGATAGTAAACAAATGATAACCTCGAGGGTTTGTATGGCCCTCGGTAGAGCTCTAGAAAGAACTGCCTTGAGCTAATTACCCAAGATGCACTTCAACTCTATCATTCAAAGATTGCTAACTCTTAAACATAGCAGAAAAGAACAGAGATGACCATTAACTAAATATAAAGATCAAACATTAAACAGCTGTGAGTTAAATGTAAGGTTACAATCAACCAACCTAAACCTTAAAGAATAAACCCTGACCATGAACTATACCGCAGACTATTATAACATTGAGTTAGATAGGATGCGGTTCAGAATTCCACCGTAATATATTCATAAGTCCTCAAACAAGAATGTGTACATGAAAACCTTCACACAAAACCCTTAATGGATGTTTATCAAAACTAATATCATGCCTTCGGCAGGATTCCACAAAGGTCATTATTACAACAATAATTACGATTATAATTCAATAATAGCCATAACATCCAGCTGACAAAGGCCATTATTCTGACAATAATTACCATTACAGTTCGATCATAGTCGTAGCATCCAACTGACAAAGACTTAAGAGTTCAGTATAAACAAAATTAATGCAGTCCCTCAGATAACAAAAGTCTCTCACAAGAAATGAAAACGCCAGGAGAGACCTAGGTAATGACCAACCTGAAAAATGAAGATGGCGAAGTATGGTAAGAGAGCAACCTCTTTCCAAAAACCCCTTGCCATATATGAATATTCGCACTGCCGCCAAACATACCTACAGGCAGAGAATGCCATAGAGTAAGCATCTAACCCGAGTCAGAAGTAAGTTGTGCTAGCAGCAAATCACTTGCATAAGGAAGAAATTTCCTGAGAGGAGGCTTGTCAAGCCATGAGCTGCGAGGTATAGCTCTTAGAGCACTATTGCCATTAGTGGATTCTTGAGAGTAAAATTCTAGAATTCACCATTTATATCATGTGCCCTTACCTCAAGTTGTCGCATGAACCTGACGCATCCCTCTGGGGCAATGAGTCCAACCATTGACGGTTTCACTTGTTGCATGAGGGCAGGTAAGAACAATATAGGCCTGCATATTGAATATCAACACAAAAATGTACAGTAAATATCCATAGAGAAACATAAAATGAATGTCAACGGATTAAGAATGGCAGAGAAGTTAACAAAGCCTTCATTGCCTCCGGAGGATCCCTGTAAGCTTGATGAGATAGTCATGGCAGAGAGATTGTCCATATCATCATACGATCACCCTTAGTCGCAAAGCTGAATAGCAACCCTGCAGCATGCCCAAATTACCCAAACCCTGCGTAGTCTGTGCAATATTTGATCGGTTAATCCCCAAATCATGAAGGTCGTGAACCTCACCCAATCCGATGGTGCAGTTCAAGCCATGTGTCGGAGTCGAGACCCTTCTAACGAGACTCATCAACCTTAATTGCTAAACAATGGTGTCAGCGAAAGGACCTCAGGATTCTCTTTGTTTACATAGGGAAACGCTCTCAGCGAGGAATGGTTGTACACTGGAATTAACGATTAGACAACCATCAGCATATATCTCCTCGGGAAAATCGGACCGTATTATGTTAATAATTTTTTTATTTATAGTTTTGTGTTTAGCATGTTACAACATCGTTGCACACAAAAAATAAATGGGTGCTTGATGGCCTTAGGTTACCTGCATCCGCATACAAGAATGGTGGAGAACAAAGTAGAAAATGAATCAAGTCATGGAAGCTCCTAGCTCTGGAAAAGCACCCATAAAACCATAAAACATCATTACACACAAAAAAAACAAACTAATGCAAGAAAATCACAATCCAATCACGACAAACCGCCACATCTAAGTAGGAAATCATTCCCTTCTCAAGCAATGGTGGGAACCAGTGAGTGGAACTAGCAATGGGGATGCGAGGGTCATCGAGGGTGAAGCTAGGCACCAACGTGGAACTAGCAATGGAAATGACGACATATTTTCTTTGTGACTCATCTTTTTACCATTTCTATTTTGTTGTGCGGAGTGTGGAGAAAAGTTGTCCAGGAAATTTGTGTCACTTTCTTAGTACACACTTTCTCCCGCACGTCCTTTCTCCTGCACTCCCTTTCTTTGCACACTAAAATAAATCTGCTACCTTTGAGGGTTTGGCCATCATTGGACCAGTAATTCATTGCAACAATGTTTTTTTAATATGTTTGGGTTTAAATAAATTCAACCAATATTATTGGTCGCTGGAGGATCGACTTCTTCTGTAGTTGCACAATAGATTTTCACCATTGGACATCATCGTTTGGCATTGGACGTAATGGGATTTCATTTCGGGTTGGCTTTTCTGAATTTTCCATAGCCAATTAGAGTCCTCCTGCAGGAGAACAATATTCTCGTGGGAATTGAGGGAATTCCAGAAAGCACTCTCATAGCTGAGGTTGAAAGCTAGGAAAATGCAGGGCCTTTTCACGGAGAGCACTTTCAATTCCACCTCTATTTTGTTGTGGAGGATTAACTAATTTTACAGGGCCACTAGTGGTTTTGACAATGCTGTCCACATCAATGAATATGTCCCTTTGACACCATTGGCTAGCATTTAGATGCACTGATCTAGCTCTATTAGTTACACCATGACGGAGTAAACACCACTCGGCAAGGGATCGCGATATGCTATTCCGTAAGCCAAAAATGTGTAGAATCAAATAAAGTACTTGGTTAATTATTTTGTTAGAATATAGTCCCAAGCACGGAAGTCCACCAAAAGGGTTTGTATGGAGAGATTTTATTGCGTTGAGTTTTCTGTGTATTCGGTACTATTTTTAATTAATTAATTATCGATAAAAACAGTGACTATACTGCATTAAAAATTATGTCAATCTTAATAATATCTTTAGAGTTAAATATTAACATTGAAGTTGAAGTTGTATATGAGCACTAGAAGGTGTATGAAAATTTTAAACAAAATTTTATGTAGATAACATCAATGTTATGCCCTGCCTTAAATCAACGGGGTTGAAAAGTGATCGGAGCCCCCCTAAGGTCAATAATATCCTGTCGGTGCTGAAAAAAAGTCACAATAATCCGTACCGAACTCAAATTATTGAATTTTCGGCCGAACCAGCCCGAACCTAACCGCGTATTTTTGAATTTTCCTGGCCAGTGCGGCTGAATTTGGTAACTAGAGTTTGTAGTGCTTTTCTCAACAAACAAATACGAGATTTAGGGAATATGTATAGAATATTGGAAATAATAATAAGAAATTAGGGTAATATTTATTTTTACCCTATACTCTTTCCAATTATTTCATGGCCATGATTTGGTAAAAAATTATGTTTATAATAACATGATGTAATAAAATTATGTTTAATGTTATATGGTATAGATCGTTTAATATATTATAATAAACTTTCCGATATATTCCGGAAAAAATATTTTAATGATATCAATTCAAAAGGTAATTTCATATATAACTGTAAATTTGGTGATTATTATGATTATAATATATTAGAATTAAGTTTGATGGTTTATATATAATTAGGAAAAAATTATGGAAATAAATAATTAATATTTTAACGAGAAAATGATTAATGTTTTTACAAGAAAATATGCGAATTGATTAATAAAAAGGTAAACATACATCCGTTAAGTTAAAATAAAGATTAAATAAAATCATAATAATGATGTATATGCACCAAAGGAGGCTTAAAGGAAACATAAAGGAATCAAGATTAGGAATCTTGCACCAGGTGTAAAAATTTTAAAAATTTTAGGAGTAATTCTAGTTACAACATGACTTTAGCTATTTACTATGGGAAACCTTTCATTTTAGATAACTATAAGGTTTAAAAACAAATTCTAATTTTTTTAATACCATTATTCAAATTTATTTGTTTGTATGTAAAGAGAGTGAAGAAGAAAGGCTCCTCTTCATCCTCAATTTCCTTGTATGAGATTGTGGGTTTATCAATATTTATTAATATATAGGTAGCAATACAATATAGTTCCTTAATCCTGTTGTATGATATTTGTGGCTTTATCAATGTTTATTAATATAATGTAAAAATACAATATAGTTCCACAATCTTCTTAAGTTTCATAATGTCCCTCCTTGATGCACCACATGAAAATGGATTATTATCCATAACTTTTATACCCATTAAAAAGCCACTCGTCTTTGCATCCATCAAGGCTCTACTACGACCTTCTCAGCAAGGAGAATTTTAATGATGGAAAATTTTCTTGAAGTTTAAAAATATTGGCGAATCTCACTAATCCCTAATATGCAAACTATAAAATTTATTGACATATTTGTAAAATTATTCAAAATTATAATGATTTTATATATATCTCTATATAATGTTGGCAATTTTTAAGGTAAAATAATTTTATATTCTAAAATTTGAGCGAATTGTCTTTTATAAAAATTGGAAATTCGCAAATCTTTTTTTGGAAAAATCATGGAAAATTAGCCCACTGGGCGAAAACCAGCTCCTAAAATTTTCCATGCTTCTCAGATAGTCATAAAAAACTAGGAGAAAGAGTATAGGGTTGTTTTAAACCTCTTTCAAGCATACAAAAATATGAACTAGATCAATTAGTCAAGACAAAGAAAGAAATAGAGGTTGCACATTTCAATATCCAATTTACAAAAGATACACAAAACCCCAAATGCATTAGCATCAACCACCAATACAACAAACTTACTTTATCATAAATATTGGATAAATCAATCTTTACTAATGTTTATATAGTATTCCTAGTCTTAATTGAATAAAAAATAGTTTGAGCCACAATAATCACTTAATTAATCTTGTTTCTCTCAAAAAAAACCCAAAATACAAACTAGAAATAGACTTAAAAGACAATCCATAAAATCTCCTAGCAATAATCTTCACACTTATCTTGTATATATAATTATTCAACGATATAATTCTATATACGCCCAATGAAATAAGATACTTATAAATCAAAGTAGTAAAAGTGATATTAAAAATACAAAAATCCTCATCAGACTTCTTGATTCCTCAACAACCCATCCTCAAAAAACATAGAAAAACTTGGTAACAACTCAATAAGCCAAAAATGAGGACTGGGTATTTTTACCCTTTGAAAACTATGAAGAATAGATTAAATTTCCTACTCGGTGATATTCCTCATTACATCAACATTATCTTTATTACTTCAAAAATCGGGAATCAAAAAAGTCATCCTCGCCACCTCTACTATAGTGGTCCAACTTTCGACTGTCAAGATATCCTAAAATGTTATTCTCCCACCATGAATAAATCTTCAAATATTAAGACCGCAAATACATAATTTATTACTACTTTTCATATGCCTTGTAAACTAAAGAAAAGTACTTGCATTCTCATTTTTTTTTTATAAAGTATTTTATTAACTATAATCTCTTTTTTTTTTAGCTAAAGGGTTCTACTTTAAAGCTCTAAGAAAACTCCTTTCCTAGAACCAATGGTCTCTCTTTAGGCAAATAAGCACGCTTTGAACTAGCAAACATGTTTGTTAATGAGCACAATAGAAACCTGCAAAACCTGCAAATTTGTACGGTTCGTTTTTTTTTTTTAACTGATAAAATTTATTGTTAATAAAAATAAATTTATTCTTCATTACTCAAGAGTCATCAAATTTGGTTTTTATATTTTTGTTCTTCATAACCATCGTCAAATTTGATATTTCTATCTTTTTTTTCTTTATATCACTCTTCGGTTTGGTTTTCTATATATCTTTCTTGATTTTGGTTTTGTCATTTTTTTCTTTATATCTCTTTTCCATTCTTCTTTCGTAGGATTCATATTCAGTATTGGTTTTGTACATTTTTTGGTCCACGTTTTAGCAATAATGCTTTTTTTTTATATCACTCGGTTTGGTTTTCAATATATCTCTCTTGATTTTGGTTGTGTCATTTTTTTCCTTTATATCTCTTTTCCGTTCTTCTTTCATAAGAATCATATTTAGTATTGGTTTTTACATTTTTTGTCCTTAAGTTTTAGCAATAATGCTTTATAATATAGTAGTAGTGTTATTTTAATCTTAATTATGATAATATATACTATTATTACTTTTTCCAAAGAATGATTCTAAACAATAATATTATTTAATTGAAATTTAAGTTGAAAATTAATGTAAAGAATTATATTTTTTATTATAAAATATAATTAATTAAACAAGAATAACATTGTTTATCAAAATCCAAAATATATACATATTTAATGTTTGTAAAATAAATAAAAATAATATGTTATTTTAAATATACATACTATAATTTACTAAAATTGATTCAATTTAATATTAAAAATTACAAAAAAAAATAAAATCATATTCAATTTATTATAAAAATACTAAAATTGCTAATTAATTAGACATGAGACAATATGCATTTAAAAATCGGGAGAGATGTGCAATTTTCTCACTAAAAATCTGAAATGCTTCCTCTTTTCGAATCTGCTCAGCATTGGCTCCATTTTTTTAAAGGAATGTAAAAAAAAATATGTATATATTATATATAGATATAATTCTAATTCTATAATTGTTGAACAAATTTATATGAGATAGTTAGATGGTTAAGTTTATAAATAGGCTTAATATTCTGGAGGGTTATATGAATGTGTTTAATGTTTGAGCATAAATTTTTCAATATATGAAGATTATTTCAAATTTATTTTTGATATATATATTTTTTTTATGTTTCTTAAGTCAGATGTCTCCCATAACGCGTATTTAGGTGAGGTTTGACATATCGTCTTGGTAATAAAACCTTTTCTCAACCAATTGAGATATTGAAACTAGACTACTTTTGATATCCTCAATCTAATTATTTTTTAACTATCTCAGACGAGGAGTGAGAATAAAGGTGGGAGTATTCATGATTTTTCTTTCTATTTCAATTTCAGTTTGTTAAAAATTTGTACAATGAACACATTCCAATTTTCATGTATTGAATTTTAAAGAGTCCAGTAAAATCAATATCAATGTTGGAGAAAATCATGATTTTCTTTTGCGTTTCAATTTTTTATTTTAATTTTTAAATTGTATATTTTCAAATATTTTACATATTCAACTTTAGAGAGTAAATTTTTTCAATTAAAAGTCGAAATCGGTACCATGTTACCTTAATGATATAACCAATCCTTGTGCGTCATCGACCATTCCATTATGTAGTTCTAATGTTACACACGCACTAAAAACCTAACCAATCCTTGTGCGTTTTCCATTCCATTATACAGAGCTAAAATACATTAAAATATTTCAAAATAATTGTGTGCCAAGACAACCCAAAATAAGCGTGACGTAATTGTCAAAATTGGCGTTGTGACGTATCCAAACTAAAGAAACGTAAACAGAACAAACAAAATCCCGTTTCCATGCTGGTCTTTCATTTCCCTCAAACTCATGGTCTTTCACTCGAAGACGTGGAATGTTTGCTGCCATTGAAACAGCCATCTTCTTTATCCATATCCCACAGTACATCACAGTAAGGATCCGAGTAATCCTCACTATCTGAAAAGGCCTCCCGCGACGCCACCATATAGGAAGAAGCTGGTATTTGGCCATAATGAGTGAGGCCATCTGCGTAGAACTCAGAAGAATATAGTAGACTTAAAAGAGAACCTGCTGAAAGGTTGTAATGTAACATGTCCTCAAACAGCTGGTCGTGTGATCCTTCGAAATGTTCCTGCGAAGCTCCTTCTCCTTGCTCGTCATCATCGATTTGAGGACCATGAATTTCTTCTATCAATTCAGACTCGCAATTTCCTTCCGTACTCCAAATTACCTGTGGCAAAATATCATCCTGCACACATGAGTTTGGGTTTTTCTGAACTGTTGTGTCAGCATTTTCCGCTGGGATGCTAGTCGAAGGATCTGCATTGTGAATGTCGGCCATTGCATTGTGAAAGCAGAGAAAGCCCTTTGAACGTTCAAAATGTACCAGGTTTTCTCCATCAATGCAGCCGCTGCTACTCTGAACTTGTAGATTCAATTTTCTCTTTAGTCGAGTTCTCCAGTAATTCTTGATTTCGTTGTCTGTCCTTCTTGAACTACCTGACCATTTGAATATGCATATATTTAGAAAGCCATGTGTACGAAATATCAGAAACTCAACTATATACTGGATTGCATTGCATGATGAGTATATGTTCTGTACTTATTGCCCCAACGGCCATGGAGTTGCATAATCAAAAGTTCTTCTTCAGGAGAAACCTTGTCGCGTTTGAGATCAGGCCGGAGGCCGTTAACCCACCTCAGCCTGCAGCCCCTGCCAGCTCTCTTGAGTCCCGTTCAATACATACAGTCCAGTTTTTGACTAATTTAAGAATCCAGCCTACAGTTAAAAGTTTGGATAGCAGATTTTCGAAAATATTTTCCAATTTTTATTTCAAATTTCAAAAATATTATTAAATTTGACAAACGAAAATGAAATAAAAACTTCACTCCTTTCCATAATATTATTTATTACCAATAATGTTTGGATGTGAACTTCATAAACAAAAAGTCGACCTGAACTTCGTAGACGAATTGTGATTCCAAGCAAAATTAACCTTCCACGATTGTATATTTTGAAAATATCTGAAATATCAGATTTTGTTTAACCTTTTCCATTATATTCCCAAATATTTCTAGAATCTGTAAGACTAAAATGACGTTAAATAATCAATGTTTGTACTTATTATTGACAAAGCTAAATTTGGACATACCGGCTTCTTTGGCGAGAAAGCTCCAGCGACCTTCCGCATGTAAGCGTATCTACCCAATATGCTGCATATCCTCTTCGAGAGTCCAGGGACGCTTCCTCGTCTCGGGTTCCTCCTCATATTCAACATCAGAAGCTCCCCGACAGGTTCTATTCGCCATTAATGTGAGGAGACAAAACTATATAGCTTCCTCGCTTCCTAAATTCCTGTACGCTGCACACTGCGAGTCTAAATAACTGAATAAATGCTTGTATGATAGGTGTTAGAGCAGAAGTACAGGAGAAATTAAATGATTTTGGCAATAGACAAAAGGATCACAGAAAATGGAGCAAGATAACAGAATTTTCTCATATATTGTATACCTAATTACAGAGAGCAACATACAGCAGCAAACAATAGAAATTGAATAACTGAAGAATAGAAATCACCCAGCATTATGGGTTGGGTTGCTTGCCTTGGCTAGAGAAATTACAAATTTATAGAAGCTGAAGGAGCATCTAGACTCTTGCATGTTATTCAGATGGAGATCTAGAAGATAATGGTGGTGTGGTAGGTTTGGTGTAGGTGTAGCGGTGACAGCCGGGACGACGGAGTGTTGGGTAGGCACCGTCAATGGCACAGTGTACCAAAGTTTGGCTTCACACTTAACATTCTCCCACTTGAAGCCAAATAAGAGTCATAAATCAAGTCACACCAAGTCCTATCATGCCTGTACATAACTCATATTTATTTCTTGGTAGAATCTTAGTGAGCATATGAGTAGGATTCTTATCTATATGGATCTTTTCCAAGGATAACTGTTCTTCCTCTAACACATCCCTGATCCAACGGTACCTTAAGTCAATGTGCTTGGTTTTTGAATGAATTGTTGGGTTTTTTGCCAAGTGAATGGCACTTTTACTATCACAATATAACACATACTTGTCTTGCCTTATTCCTATCTCTCCTAGGAATCATTGCATCCACTACATCTCTTTACAAGCTTCTATTGCAGCTATGTACTTTGCTTCTATTGTGGAAAGAGCTACTATTCTTTGTAGGCTTGACACCCAAAACACGGTTGCACCTGCAAATGTATAGAAATAATCTGTATTGGACTTTCTAGTGTCCATATCTCCAACCATATCTGCATCTATAAATCCTTCAAGCACAGTCTCATTATGATAAAAACATAAACAATAATGACTAGTACCCTTGAAATACCTCAAAATCCATTTTACTGCTTGGCAATGTTGTTTGCCCGCATTGGCATGGAACCTGCTCACTACTCCCACTGAATATGCAATGTCTGGTCATGTGTGTACCATGGCATACATCAAGCTGTCTACTGTTGAAGCATAAGGAATCCTGCTCATCTCTTCCTTCTCCTTTGCATCACTAGAACATAATTCGATACTCAGCTTGAAGTGGGCTACAGGGGGTGTACCAACTGGGTTGTCATCCTTCATATTAAAATTGTCAAGCACCTAGAGAGAGGAAAGGATAGTAGGAAAGACAGAGTAGACAAAACATAAATCTATACATAATTCAGATGAGCTACATTTTTTTATTGATTATACAAAATTTGATAATTACAATGAATTTGGTGAAGGGTATTTAACATTTTTCAAAGTAGCTATTTGTTTAAAATAACTTGGCATGCACACACTTACCTCAGTTAACTCACAGTCTAAATGTGGACACAGTTACCTCAGTTAACTCAAACTCTAAATATAAATTGCACTTAACTCTTCATCCAACAATAAACTTAACCCAACCCTTAACACTCAGTTAATTAATTCTCTAATTTTAACCAACTCCTCACACTATAATTAGTTTATTTTAACAAAATCATCCAAGTATCTGTTTTGGTTAGAGCTGAAAATATCTCTAGATGTTCCACGGAGAAGAGGTTTTTAAAATTCTTGTACATTAGCTATTGGAACGACATTTAACATCCTCCATGGTGTCGGCAGGATTTGGAGGCCCAAAATGCAATGCGGACAGGGACCCAGGGCACCTTCATCGTATTCAGATTCGGAATACCGACATATATGTTTAGACGGCTATGGAAATCTTGTTTACAAATTTGCTGTCCATAGGCCACAAATGTGGCTGCGGACGATAGGAAGAACGGTATAAGGAGTCAGTGTCAAAGATCTGGGGACTTGCTCGGATTGATTATCACGTGAAGACTTCTTGACGGCCTGCCGCGTGAAGATTTGGTCCTTTTTAAATAAAGTGACGATCCTTTTGGACGGCTTGAAAAAACGAGTATATTTTCAAAGATTATGGATCCGTTCATCCGTTACAAGACGAATACACACACCGTCATTTTAATATATTAAAATGAATACACGCATACCGTCATTTTGATTATTATAAGGATTCGTTGCCTTTTATAAATAAAAAAACATGGATGTTGTCCACTTATCCTATTCAACCAGTCAAAAAGTGTACACCGAGTCCCAATCTACCGTAATAAAAACTATTGCAAATGCATGGAGCGCTACAAGCTGGCAGCAGTGGTGAGACGTCCATCTATCTGGCAAATATTAATTTCATCTTATAACGTCGAAAGCCAATCATTGATTATTATATAGTATTTAATATTCATCCGTTTTACATGTGATGACGTCTATTATATGCAATTTTCCTTGGCACAAGTTTCCTCAGATATCATGGGATTTATCAATTATTACTGTGATTACATTAACAAAAAATGGTGGATATATTTTTATTGGTGTTATTTTTTATTTTGAATATATTAATAGCGTAGATTAGTATTTATCAATCACTTTTATCATGGTAGTTGTTTTAGAGGATTACTTCTATGTTTTATTATAGTTGATAATGGTGGACCATGGTTTACTATGTTCACCGCAGTGTGACCATGGTTTTCCATGGTTACTTAATTGGGCATGTTTATTATGGTGGACAAAGGTTGAATATGGATGGCATTTGTTGACCATGTTTAATATGTTTGAGCATGGTTGAGCATGTGTGATCATGTTTGACAATGACTAACCATGGTTTAACATGATTAACTATGGTTGACAATGTTCACTATGATTGACCATAGTTTGCCATGGTAAACCATGGTTGACAATGTTCACTATGGTTGGGCATGGTTAATTGTGGAGAACATGGTTGCAAATAGTTTACTATAGTTGACTATGTTCTACCATTTTGACAATGATGACCATGGTTAACCGTAGTTAAACATGCTAATCATGGCTAGCCATATTGACCATGGTTGTCCATATTCTATATGGCTGATTATGGATTACCATGGTTGATTATGGTTGACTATGGGTGTGCTAGTTTATATTCATCACATTGTCATTCTAAGTTATAGACATGGCATTGTAAGATCAATTTTTGTTTGTCACGTTACTTAACCATAGTTGATTATGCTCGACGATTTTGACCATGTTGGGCAGGTGACCTTGCTTTACCATGTTGAGCATGATTGATTATGCTTGACTATGGTTGACTATGGTTGACCCCAATTGATGATGATAGATTATGGATGACTATGGTTGACCATGGAGAATATTCATGATAGTGGTTGACAATGGTTTATTATGTTCAACTATTTCAACCATAGTTGACCTTGGTTAACCATGTTGACTATAGTTAACCTTGGTAAACCATGTTGACAATGGTTGCCCATGTTAACTATCATTGAACAAAGTTAGCCCATCTCAATTGTAGATATCTATGTTATTTATGGTTGATAATGGTTTTGTTTTAGATTCATCACATTGCAATAGTAAAATATGGATGTCACATAGTGACGATGATTTTTTCTCATGACATTATGATGTTAATTTTAGTTTTCTCACATTGCGATATTGAATTTTGCTTCTCACATTGCAAAGTTGAGCTTTTTCATCAAAATGTGATATTGATTTTTGTTTTTGTCACAACAATGTCAATTTTAGTTTGTCAAATTTAGCTTGTCCTATTGTGATAGAATTTTATTTATCAGAATGTGACAATTTGAATTCCTCACATGTGAAACATTGATGTTTGTTTACTACATTTTTTAGATCAATTTTTGTTCATGTTGCAACATTTTTTTTTTCATCCGATTATGATGTTGGATTTAGTTATTGAAATCAAGACATTGAATTTAGTTGATCAAATTACAACATAGATTTCTTTCTGGCACACTTCCATGTTGATTTTAGTTTGAATGAAAGAAAAATGTCCATTTTGTTCATCAAATTCTGATGTTATATATGGTCAATTGCATTGTGACATTGAACTTTGTTCGTCACACTATGATGTCAATTTTTGTTTATCATTTTTGCAATCAAAATTTTAGTTCGTCATGTTACAATGTCGATTCTTGTTCATCACATTATGTCATCAATTTTAATTTATTACATTGTGATATTGTGATATTAACTTTAGCTTGTCACACTATCACATCCATTTTTGTTTGTCACACTATTACATTGTTTTTTGTTTGTCATTTTGTAACATTGATTTTGGTCATTGTATTATGACACTCACTTTTGTTTAACACATTGAGATATATACTTTTGTTCATCACATTATGTATATAAACCATTTTTATAATAGGGTTGATATAGTTGATTTAAGCTTTACAATAATAATGTTTATTTAAATTTTCTAATTTTTGTATGGTTGTTATTCTTCCATTGCTATAAAGAAATATTATGTTTACAATTTATCAGGATTAACTTTAAGATTATATAATATGGAAAAGTTTCTGTGCGGAGAGATGCTTTACAATGGAATATGGAGAAATATGTAATATGTAATGTAAGGTAAAAAAAATATGTAAACATTTTTAATTTTGAGAAAAAAAAAACATGTTCGATTTATATCTTTTAATATGATATTCAAATTAGATATACAAACAAAAATTACTTCCAAGACCCATAAAATAGAAAAAAGGAAGAAGTCTTAGCAATTTCTAGAGACACCACAAGGATTGATTGATATCTAAAAACGGAAATAGGGAATCTTCCAAAATCTAGAAGTAGGACTGGAGAACGAGAAAATGAGGAAAATCATATATTAAACGACGATGAAACACAACATATACAATGCTATCGACTCATAGTTTCTTTTTAGTAACTCATCGAACTCAGGCAATGTACGAACTTTCACGTATAATCGAACTTCCATTGGTTTCTTGATCATATTCATATCAACCATGTGTTCACTCAAACGAAGGGCTTTTACTTATGAATCTGTTGTTGCTGGAGAGGTTGGTGAATATATATGTGAAGATAAGGGTTTCTGTTGAACCAGCGTCGAATCGCAGTGATGTGTCATTGTGTTCCAAGATCTAAATTCATATTTTCTTGAGAATATGAATGGGGTATGGCAGCCTTACTAAAGGGTTTTGTGTTCCTGATATCAATGAGGAATAATTATTTATTGTCTGCCTTTCTTTCTATCCTGTTGTCGGGAAACGATATTTTTCATGAATTTAACCAGGGTTTCCGTTGAACCAGGGTCCGAATCGCAGTGGAAGCCCATTAAAAATGTCATTGTGTTGCAAAATTTAAATTCAGAGTTTTTGAGAATATGAACGAGGTAGGGCAGCGTTATATAATGGGGTTGCTGGAGAGGCAAGTGAATATATATGTGAAGGTAAGGGTTTTCGTTGAACCAGGGTTCGAATCGGAGTGTAAGTTGTGTCGCAGACGAGAGAAAGTTTGGGAGCAGTTGCGTGGAAGTTTGAGAGGGACTACCATGATCCGAAGGAGAAATTTCGGTGTAATTTAGAGACTGATTTTCGATCTTTGAGAGTGATTACCATGTTCTCAACGGGAAATTGCGAAGTAATTTACAGATTCATATAGGTGTGCTTCGCACGACATAAATCAGATTTATATGCGAGTTTTAACCTTTGACTTTGAAAAGGAAGCGACTGGGATTTGGGATAGGAATTTCGATATGGTCCTCTACCTTATTTTTTATTTTTTTTCTTAATGGAAAAAAAAATATATATAAACTTAGACTTACATCTTTTTTTTAATTGGGCTATGTAAAGCATTATAATAATATATAATGAATAATTAAATCGTTAATTGTAATATTTGATAAAGAAGAAAATCCTATTCTTTCATATTAATATTATATAAATTAAATATTATTGTATAAAATACTATATATATTATTATTAATAAGTTAGTTTATGTTAATCCTTGATTTATTAAGGTTGAGTTTTTTAGTATAAAATAAGGAAAAATTTGTATCTCGAGAGATTTGATCTTTCTTATCACTTGATAGATCAGGGGTTAAGATAGATCTATCTTTAAATCTTCCTAATCTCATCACCTTTCTATAAAACCCCTTCTCTCTCCTAGGGCTCTCCTTTCTCTTCCTCACATGAAAGACACTAATGATATCATCTCTAAATTCTTAGTGAAAAGGAACATTAAATGTTTATTTAAACCCAACAAAACCTTAAAACAATTATTGAGGTATCCCAACTTAATGCTCGACCCTGGAATCTACCAAATTCCTTGTTAATGTGGCAAGTCTTACATTGGCCAAACTGGTAGACCCATTAAATCCTGGTTAAAGGAACACATCAACAATACTACTCACAACCATGTTTTAAAGTTAGCATTGGCTAAACATTCCTTCAAGAACAAGAACCTTATCAACTTTGACCAAACTAAAATCCTTGCCCTTAGCCCTTTTCTAATCTAATCATCTCATTTGTAAAGCATTAGAGGTCAAAAACCACCCATTCATGAACAAGAACCTTTTCAAGTTTGACCAAACTCAAATCCTTGCCCTCTAATTGCCCCATTTGTGAAGCCTTCGAGATAGAAAAGCATCCAAATAATTTCAATAGGAAAGATGAGTACAAACTGAGTGACTCGTGGAAATGTCTTATCCACCACCTCAGTTAATAACCTAATCTTTCCATTCCCTATTCTCTTTCCCCTCTTTTTGGCTTCCCCTCAACCCCCTCTCTTTTTGCCTTTCTCCTTATTTTATTTCCATATTTTCTTATCAACCCCTTTATCTTGTTTTCTTTATGTTTTTTTTCTCCCTTTCCTTTCTTTTTTCCTTATCCCTTTTCTATTTTCTCATGATTATTAATTTATATTTGTTTCTATCATTGTTATTTTTATAATCCATATACCCAAACCTAGCTCAAAACTAAATAATTAATTGAATTTTGTCCTAAGTCAAATTTACATTATTACAAAAATGAGTCTGATTTCAGATTAGTTTTTCACATTCTAATTTCTTTTTTATGTTATTAATTTGAAAATGATAGTCCAAACCTTTAAGTAAAAAATTTCTAATTAAAATAAATCAAATTTTAGAAAATATTTTTTTAATTAATCCTTAATTCAATTTCTTTATTTATTTTATCAATCCTGAAAACCATAATATAAAATTCATCTATTTTAAATTGGGTCAAAACCTTATTATTAATAAGTTTACATAAAAAATTAATTCATTTAAATTAGGTTAAAAATTATAATAAATAATCTTATTTAGTTTAATTTCTTTAATCTTTATTTTTTCTTTTATTTTTAATTAGGTCAATATTTTAATAAATGTATCTATTTCAAAAAAAAGGTTTAACAATCATATTAATGTTACTAGTTGATTTTTCTTCATAAATATCCAACCACTCTTTTTCCAATCTCTCATGTGTACATGAGTCGTTATGATGGGTGTGAGACCACTGCAAACCAGGACATAACATTGAACCTAGGACAAGCATCAATATAATCGCAAATACTGTATCAATCAAGGTAGATCTAGATTGGTAGTAATAATCTATAGTTTCATCATACTATTAATATAATATTATATTAAATCTTCTTAATATAAGATCTATCTTAATCCCTCATCTATCAATCTTGAAGAAGGATCAAATATCTAGAGGTGCAAACTTCTTTTCTGAATGTAAAATTTAATGAAAAGTTTGCACCTCAAGAGGTTTGATCTCTCTGGAGACTTGATAGATCCAAAATTAATATGAATCTAAGTCGGTATTAATATTTATTATAATTGACATTAACATCATATTATAGATATTTTCAAAGTAATAAGAGAATGGACATAAATATAATGCAGTAAAGTAACATTTCATAAACATACTTTATTTTGTGTCATTTACCTATTCTATCTTCATTAAAATTAATTAAAAATTAATTTTCTAAATTTTTGAAATTTATATTTATAGATAAATGATACTAAATTTAATTCTACATTTCAAAAATTTAAATTCACAGATTTACAATAAGTAATTAAATTTATAAAATCTACATGTAAATTTTAAATTTCATTAGATTTTAACAGATGCCTTAATATTCATGAAAATTTGGAATTATGAAAATGCATTGAACGCATTCAACTTTTTAAATTCAATTTATGCATTATAATTTAAAACATTTAATTTATTTTTCTATCTGATTAAATATTTCATTAAATTCATTAATTTTTTTTATTATCTTCATTAAAAAAAATTAAACTCTATATTCTTTTTATTATCTTTATTAAAAAATGTTAAACTTTGTTTTCAATAAATTTATTGATTTTTATTTTCATCAAATTTACAAGAGTAACTTATAATTTGAAAAAGTGCTACACAAAAAGATCTCGGCCATCAAAATCACTAGTGGATCTCACTTAGCTTTGGGAAGTGAAAAAAACACCTCTTCTAAGCCATACAAACTCTTACTCATTAGTGAATATGTATTTCCATAAGGCTTTCAACATATGCCCTCTTCTTTTGAACCTATAACCAAAAGAAGAATCACTATTCATCTTAACCACACCACCCTTACTCATAAGTGAATTTGTTTTCCCATTAAATATTAAACTTGTAATATTTTCTCAATCACCCATAAATTATTAAATTTTGATATTTATAAAAATTTATTAAACATTAAATTTCATTATATATAGATAAACTATTTCAAATTTTTTAACATATTTAAGTGATTTGCATTACTATTTCAAATTCAAAAAAGTTACATAATAAAAAAAAAAACCGCCTGTGTGTTCGGAGCGGAAACGAGACAATAGGCTAAAGTCCAAAACATAAATTGACTATATAGAGACCGGCTAAACATATATCTGCTCAACATCATTGACTGGGTGAATCCATTACAAGGACTATAAACAAAACATTGAACGGTCGGGCTCGGGCTATGTTGAGCAACAGTTGCAATTCTAAGGAAGGGGTTGTTGTTTGACTTGTTATGGAAAATGTTGAGCTTATGATCCATTCTATCAAACTTTTATTCCAATTCAATAAGCTGGTAGGCATTTTCCTGTTGGCATTGTTATAGCTTTTGAAAATAGACCTAGGTTGAATTTAGTCTCAATATAAATTCATTTACAAATTAATAATATTCATATTCATAGTAAAATAGGGTATATATGTATCAATTTTTTTTCGCATCAAAAAGAGTTATCAAATAATATATATTACATTTATGATGTATCAAATGTCAATTGATATTTATTAATCATTTAATTTATATAATTCTGTTAATTATATTTTTATGCCAGTAAATTATAATTCAAACAAAAATAATCTCCTAAATTAGATACAAGATATGTAAATATACATTTACAACACTTTGAATTGACATGGTCCTTAAATAGGATTAAAAATTTAGAACGACAAATATGAGAGCCTCGAATGTCTGACCGGACGGATATCTAGTCCGTGGGTGACCATGAGGGTGAGCTGCTGAATAACCGTTAGTGCGGGTTGTATAGGCAATTAGGGAATGCTATGCGTTAACACTAAACAATAATAAATCCTTCACCCACGCTTCTCATGGGAATACCTTTTTCTTTGTTATTTTTTTGACTAAATTTTGTTTGATCAGAATAGAGGAAGAAACACTTTCGCTTTTTTGTGGTGGAGGTATCTCAGTTTCCTGACGTCCGTGTGGGTCTAGTAAAGAAACATGGTATTTAGATCATGCCGGTGATAAATGGTGAGGAACAAGATTCTATCCACAATCTTAAAAGTAACCCAAAAATAATAGTTGATGAAGAAGGCATATCTTTGTAAATCTTCATGATGCCTCATAATGAAGCTAAAATAATATCAAAGGTGAAAGCAAGTTTAAATTCACTTTTTCATCTTTTAAGTATTGTTTCCTTTTATAGCGATGGAGTGAAGTTTCTTAAGTGCGTTTCCATGGCGATAGAGTGCCAAAAATTAATCTACAGAAAATTAGAACGTACGTCAAAAATCTAACTTGTGAACTTTAACTCCAATTTTGCATTTACAAAGTAGTTTTGGTTCAGGCTTCAACTCAATAAAGCGTATAGTTCACATGCTTCCTCGCAATATTAATCATGTTGATAGCTTTTTTCTTATTCGAAATGGAATGCCCGATGAAAAATTCTTTCAATTTGAAGACGATGTCTTTCATCAGAAAATATTTTCCTCATCTCTATTCAAAAAATATTTGGATTATATAATTTGTGATTAATGGAAGCTTACATATTTTTAGTAAATTAAATATTAAAATTTGGAATATGTTTTAACCATGTAGTGTGAATGTCTTCTGCAAGTTCTTTTTATCCACTTTCAAGTTATATTTTATTAATAGGTTAAGCTTGAATGAGTTGTGGCATATCATTTTGATGGATATATTGTGATAGAATATGTAATGGTGGCCTACAAGTGATTATGTATTAAATTAGCACAATCATCTTAATAAATGTAATTGATAAAAGTCACAGATTTATATTAATCACATGCACAATCACATTAATAAATATGTTGAAAAACATAGATAAACTTCAATAATATTAATCATATTGATAAATATATAATAAAAATAACAATAACAATACTACAAAAAATAAATATTATAATAAAA
>APFE030085175.1:0-12583 GCA_000404065.3 Pinus taeda
CTTCTGATGCTTCCAATATGCGCACCAACTCTGGGGTCCACACAATAGGACTGTTGAGTTTCAACCTTCCTTGGCTATCTGCTAGCTTCGCGATCCACTTGTATAGCTCAATAGGGAAAAATGCGAAGAATATCTCATGGATCTCTATGTACAGGTAGCAGTCTAACCACTCTTCTTTTGTTAGTCACATATTCTTGTTCTCTTGTGCTGCGAACTTGTGAATTCTCCTGTCCAACCAACCTTCAATTTCCTTCTTAGTTGGATTCCAATGATACGACATCAGAAATATCTATGCATATTCCGATTCTGACAACGAAACCATTTGTTGGCTTGATGGGGCCTGACCTAGGTTTGGAGTTAATTAGCCAAACAAATCCCCACACTACTGGACCTTTCGGAAATATCTCGCGAAGCACAGACTGAGGTCTCACCCGAAGTAGTATGGGGGGATGCTAGAACCATGTTTCCGCACCCTGGAGATATCTGAGGGATTGATTTAGTCGAACTATGAATAGCTTCGCATAGGTCACTTTGCACACTGTCCTAACTTGCGATACCTTCACAATCTGTTACAATCGCCTTTGTGCAGCCCTCACCAAGGACTGAGGTGATTTCACGCTGCCTAGGCAGTGATTTGTGCTAATTCCCCAAGTTACACCACAAATATTACTTATCTTATTATGACTATTAGTTAACTTCGTGCAAACAGATACTTTGTCTTACCTTCTCTTAATCAACATAATCATATAACTTCACGCATATAAACTGTAAAAATGCAATTCATACCCAATATACTCAATGCATAAAAACTTGAAAAAGATACACGGAAATGATAGGAAACTTCTCTTTATTACTTCTCCAAAGGTTATAGACTCAACTCGCCCTATGCACTCAAGTATAGGGGTCCGCGCACTCAGCTACGGACTACTAGGCCTCTGCGCACTCAACTGCAGAGCCTTCTCCTATCTACGACCCAAAGACTCGAATCTACACTTAGATGGGACTCAATTCTTCATCTTCATTGCTCAATTGATTTGGTGATTTAAAACTTAGAGCCTCGCTCTATTTATACAATCCCATGGTCCGTGGACCATGGGTAGATCAAAGCAGACATCACATTACAAAAATGAGGGTGGACAACCCTATGACTCATTTACAAGTTCACGCTTTATGCCCACAAAACGCAGTCTTTACATTGGATTTAGTCAAAATTTGGGCTTTAAGCCCCAACACGTCCCTTGGGGGATTTCGCACCTAACACCAAATTTTAGATTGATTTGATTTGCTTTCCCTTTTGGTTGACCTATTTTGTTTTTCTTGGTTTTTGAGTGTCGCTTTGGCAATCTTGAGAAGTATTTCTTCACATTTTGTTGGTTTTCTCAAGTCTTCTATATTGGTATTCAGATCAACTAATGCAAGTTTGTAGTCCTTTCTCATTTCAAGATTCGTTTTATTGATGAGTTTCATAACTTGTGAAGTTCAGGGATTCTTTATGCTTGTTTCTTGATCTTTGAAGTTTAGTAGTCTTTTTTGACCTCAAATATTTCTTTAGGTTTTTAAAATAAATGGACAAAAAATATAACTTTTTCCTTTCTTTTTCTTTTCAAGATTTATTTTGGTTTCTTTTGTTTTGTTTTTGAGAAATTATGAACTTTTAAAATTGGTTTTTGCTTGTTTTTGAGGCAAATTTGTTATTGAATTTTTACCCTCTTTATTTTCAAGTTGGCTTATTGATCTTGCAAAGAAACACATTTGTTTATTATATGAATATTCATAGGATCTTACATCATCATTTCAGTTTTCATTATTTTAGTTTGCATAACAAGCATTTTTAGTCCATTTTGGTAGATTTTGAGTGTGTGTGGAGTGTTTCAGAAAACTAAAAGAAAAAAGACATATCTTTCTTATATAAGTTTTTCGTAGAACCAAGTGGAAATCCCTTTTCATCGAAGAAAATAACTGCAAGCATATATTTAAGTTTCTTTTTATTTCTTTTGCGTCAAAAACACCATAAGTTTCACTCTCGTTGTACCTTTGACTTAAAGAACACCCCACTAAAATCAAACGCTTTAATAAAAAGAACTAGGACTTTTTAATTCATCATTAACAACACCAACAAGTTTAAGTTCTTTAGGGCCTTGGAATAGGTGAGTGGAGAGTTAACTCTCCAAGGCCACTCAAACTATCAAACATAGAAGTTGAATAATGAATGAAATCCAATGTTGTTAGGAAGGCCAAGAAGGCTCCATGACTAGGAGTCAAGCATGAGGAAGAGTGAAGGCAAGGAAGAGAGATACCCCCTCTCCTACCTGTTGGATCCCTCCCCAAGACTATTCTGCTTGGAATTTGATATGAACTAGTTCCCTTAGCTTCTATTCCTAGGGATCACATAGGTGGATATGGAGGGGAATCCCATGGCACCTGAGGAAAATGTTGCATCACATTCATTATTACTTCTTGAGGGTACCCTTGCGAATCTCGGGTGCTTGTACCAGCAGAGGCTTTTTTCTGGAGGTCAGTGTAATTGTTTATGTCACCTTCGCTAGTGTCTGGGCCGTCATTATCCTAGACTATTTTCAGAAGGTCCTCAATTTCACTTTCTTGTATTTTGGTGTCTAGTCCTCATCACCCAGAGTGGAAATACTTAAAAGTATCTTGATTGACTGTATCTTTTAGGGACTTTTTTAGTGAGTGCTATCTTCTCCTAGTTGGCTTGGATTTATACATTTTTTGAGTCTTTCATTAGTTCTCTTAAAAATAATTAAAAGTGCTTGATTGACCAATTCATCGGTCTAGGAGGCTTCATGGGCATTCACCTACGAGTGATGAGCCTTCTTCTAAAATGCACAGGAGCAATTCCGACGATGATTTCCAGTCAGTGGCAGTATATGCAAAGGAGATTGATCCTCCTGTTGAAGTTATTTATTTATAGAATAGACCTGGTATAAGTAGAGAGTTGGAGAGGAACACTCCACCATTCCAGAGTCCTCTTCTAGTTGGAAGACATGATAGAGGTTGAAGAACTTCCAGAGTCTCCTTTGACTCCTAATTTTCCTCTTCCTCCCGATCATTTAGACATTTTATTATACATTAGGACTCCAAACCCTAGGCCTTCGAGCCCCGGTCTATATCGATCTATTCCTTCGATGGCCACTATTGGGAGCATGGTTTCAACTGTGAGTGCTACTAGTGTGAAAACGCCTTTATCAGTACAAGGAGGAGGTATGATTTCCATACCTTAAATCACTCTTAGCACTACATTTTTTGGCTTTAACTCCATTCCATGTTTGAGTGGGGGCACCCAAAATTTTTCCTCCAAAATTGATTCTTTCCCCTTTGGAATTCCTACTAATGCAATTCCTTCAGTTATGTTAAGTTTTCCATCAGCTGCCTCCACATTAGGATTTCCCCTTTGGGAGTGGTCATATACCACATTCTAAATTATCTTTAGGATCAATACCTTTTCCCTCCATGGATCAAAGTTATAATCCTTTCCAAGGATGGACTAACCCAACTGTGAACAGACTTGGAGATGGGAATCAATTCTCTTTCAGCCAATAGGGGAATATGTCGTATTCCTCTGTGAGTTCATTCCATAGTTTTTCTCCCTATGCTCATGCATGGAACCCTTACCAAGGGATCTATACTCCATTCAACACCTCTATAGGGGGGAATTTCACTGGATTTGGAAATTTTTCAGCAAGAGTTGGACAAACTCTAATTTTTTCTAGGCCACAAAGTTCTCCTTATGGTTCAAGTTTTTCTACAAATTACTTCAGGCAACCTGGTGCCTTCACAAATATAGGGTATTCTTTTCAGAACATTGGAAATTCTACCCAGACCCAATGGAATCCTCAAGGTCCTCCACGCTTACCTTTCCTGGAAATATTAAACTTTCTAGATTGACTAATGATCTGATATGATATAACTCATCCTAGCCTTCGGTTCCAACCAAACTTCCGTCAGATATACCCAAATTCGAAGGGAAGAATGGTGAAGATTCGGGCGACCATATAACCACTTTCCACTTATGGTGTTTGTCAAACTCCCCAATATATCATTCAATAAGGTTGACATTATTTCAATGCACCCTAACTAGGAATGCAGCTAAATGGTACATTGAACTCCTAGGGTGCAACTTCACTTCGTTCAATGATTTGGATACAATATTTTTAAACCATTTTCAGTTGCCCATTCGATATGATGTTGGAATTGAGCTATTAGCTAATTTCCACCAAGACCAGGCAATCCACGTTTCAGATCATATCCAGGAATGGAGGAGAAGAAAGAGGCTCATTAAAGCCAATTTTATACAGAAATTCCTTCTTGAATGGTTTCTCAATTATTTGCAACCTGAGATTTCTAAGGATGTATCGCTCGACAGTGTGTTCTTGAAGAACATGCTATTTTTAGAGCCCAACAACTAGAACTTATATATTCTCAATCTGGGGTTCTTCACAAAATTTTGCCTGATGCTTCTAGATCCCAGGCTGATTTAGTGATGCAGCAGTTACACTTTAACCCAATAATCATGTAAGGTTAACACTAAATCTCACTCTATAACCCAAGTTAATGCTCTGATTCTAGGTGATTTTCATTAATATATTACTATGGGTTAAAAAAAGTCCCTCTTCAACCTTACTCTTGATTCTCATCAATCAATTCTATAAGAGGAGGCTTTTCAACTAATTAATCTTATTAAATGAAATATTTTGAAACCCTTTTCTATGTGGCTTGTGGGACCTCCTGGTGTGAAAATACCCATAATAGAAATTTACACAATAACTTAAGCATTGAACGTGTCCTCCTCTTTTAACATTACAAACAAATTTGTTTACTTTCTGATTACTTAACACTTTTCTCATATACCTTGCGAATTTCAAAGTTGATTCTACGCTAAGATCTCCACCATTGGTTCAGTGTTGATCCAATGACTATCGCACTTCAACTAGCCCGATAGTTATTGTTTTGTAATCGCGCGAGATAAGTTGTTTTGGTCCCTCATCCTTGTGCTATGTGTGATCTAGGTGGATATTGGTGGCCACCCACCAAGTCCAATTGGACCCCCACCATTATTCCTTTTATCTTTTCAGTTTCCTTAATTGTAGCACAATTTACTATTTTTAGCAAATTTTCGGGTCCTGAACTTCTGAAGCCGTTTTGAGGCCCTAAACGGCTTTTTTTGGGAAAACTAGGAGTAATATGGGTCCAAGGACCCATGTTTCTCTTCCTAGAGTTGTAGTTCTTGGATAGATATTTCTAACAAGATATTGTACGCGTCAAATGGAGATCGTATGCCAAAGTTACGACCCCGGGAAGTTGATGTACCAATTTACACAAATGGGGCCCACAGTTTGGCATTTCATCTTCTAGGGTTAGGCTTTTGGATGTTTCAGGTTTTCCCTTGTTTCTCAACAATAAATAGACCTTCAAGCCTCATTGTAACACAGCTCAGAGTCATGTAGCCGTCGCATCTCTTCTTTGAGATAAGCTACCATCACCCTAGCTGGTTTCTTTCCATTGTTGTTGTAAGAATATTTCAATATTTTACATTAATGAAATGAAGTATTATTTCGCTGCATCTCTATGTTTATGGTTATCTCTGTAATTTTTTGCATTCCTATTTAAGTCCAGATCAACATGTCACTGCCACGGCTCATCGTGTGAATTTTAGAAATACCATTACTAGGTTTTGTCCGCATGAGATACAGTTTACCACTTGCCTACTGGAAATCAAAGAAGTTAAACTTCTTTTGAAAAACTCATTGTGTTCGTTTTTTATGTTAACTTGATTACATGTTCTGATGCGATATGTGTTGATCTCCTCTGATCAGACGGTCACCACTTCCCCTTGATTTTCGTCAAATTTAGTAATCTGCTAAATTTCTTTCTCATCCTCCACTTTTAGACTGCCACGATTATTCCTTTAAGAAGTTGGAAAAATAAACAACGTCATCCACTATAGAATATATTTCTCAATCTTCCTCTGTCTACTGTGAAAACCAATTGTGCTCACTTCCTGCTAATTCCTCTGTCCATTCAAAAGGGAAATCCTGATTTCTACATGCCTATACAAAGGTTTTATTAGACAATTAAATATTAATCATGTAAAGAAAATTTCGTCAGTCATTCATGCTATTCAACACAAAATTCCACAATATTTCTCAGATTCATAGTCAATGCACCATAAGGCTATTAAGACACTTACACGTACAAATTCCCGCACATGATATATACAAGTCCACACTGTTTTGGTATTTTTATAAAACATTTACAAGGAAAATAGTCACATTCGACTGTTTCAGTTCGTTTCCATAAAATCCATGTATTGCTCTTCCTAACTCCTCACTCTTTCTCTTACTATCCTCTAGCTCTCTAACCCCTAGCTTGCCTCTAGCTAACCTCTCGAATTATTCAAAACATCACAATTTATAAATTAACGGATTCATGAACCAATTTAGTTCAAATCCAAAAATCTCTCACTCTCTCCTAAAGTATCTCTTCAGCTCCACTCTTTTCTCAAATATAAATCCAAATTAATCATTTAAATCCCTCAAATCCTCACTCATCCTAGGATTACTCAACTGTCTCTAAGATCTCTACATTCACGACATATTCTCCATTAATCAAATTACATTCCAATCTCTTCAAAACTCAAAATAACTTGAGAAAATAAATAAACAATTAAGGGAACCCACTCCCTTTAGTAAATGTGTGATAAGACTCTTAGGTCTTATAAACCTTGAAAAATGCTCCTGCATCAAACTCCCCAAGTTGAAATGATTCATGGACTCCTCTTCATGAGTCTTCCCACTTCCTCTGTTGTAAACTTCATCAGATTTCATCTTCCAATTGGCTGCCTGACCTCTTTCAATTGCAGGTGCATTTACTGCCTTCTATCTTTCTCGTGGATGCCAAACGCTGTGTTTTGGATGTCCTTTTTCTTTGCTTTCATTAGCATCTCCTTTGTATAATGTTTTGGTGCTAATAACCTGCATAAACAACTCCTCAAACAACATAAATTTCTGCTCCTCCGTCTGCTGCTATCTTTTCATCATCTCAATGAAATTGAGCTGCAAATTTATGTATTTTCCACTGTCTTGTACCTAACTACTATTCTGATTTATGACTCAATCACCAACATCTTCTTCTATCTATAAACCATTTCATTTGTGTTGTCCTGTATATCCTTCCATCTTTCCTTGACTTTCTGATTTTGACAATTCCCCATGCTCATCACCTTTTTAATTTTCATCATCCACCTATCCAATATCTTGAGTAGAATCCTCTCAATCTCAAAAGAAAATTGTTTCTTATTTGATACAAAAACATATAACCTTTCAACCACATACTGTCCACCAGCTGCAAATAATTTAGTTATTGAACTTGGTTGAATTGTCTCCATGTTCATATTAAATTTAACTAAATTGTTCATCCCAATTTTCAATTGCAAATTCAAAATAAACTCTTGACATTCCAACTTCTTTGAATCTAGAAAAAAACCTGTTTGTGGTTTGTACTTTCACATCCTCTGTAATTTTCTTTCTCTTCTGCAATGACTTGTTTAAGAGCTATGCCAACTCTCCTTCCTTCATCTAGAACTTCTGAGTCAACTAATTACTTACTCTCATCGTCTTGTGTCCATAAGGAAAATTGTCTTTCTGCATTTGCAGAACTTACATACTTCTTTATGTTTGCTTGTGCAAACATATCTCCAAGAGCAGTTTGTCCTTCATCCTGAAAACCACCTTCAAAAATTAATAATTCAAAATCAGAAAATACATTACATTTTCCATTAATTCTGCTCCATAGTTTCTCTAATTTTTTGTCCTCTTGATGCACATACGACATGTTAAACTTGTCATATCCTCCTCCATATTGTCTTGTCTTGAAAAATATTTCTTTGTTTATATTTTGCTTTGGAAGCTATCTAATTTCTGAATTCTGTTATCTGCTCTTCTCTTTGGCCTTCCTTCCTTTCACACTCATTTTCATTCTTCGTGTTTCTTCCTTACAAATCTGTAAGCCACTAAGTTTCCTTTTCCATGACCCTTTCTTTTCAACCAAAATCCGCCAATCTCTGATTTTAGAACTTAAAGTTCTCTTTGTTTATATACAAGAAACAAAATCACCATATACAACAAATTTTCCATTCCATTCTAAAGTCCCTTTTACAACAGTAAAAATTACTGTCAACACCATGAAGATCATATTCCACTGAATTCCTTTGCTTCTTACTGCAAATGCATAATTCACAAAAATATCCTTGCCTTCATCCTCTGAGATTGCCTATCTCTTTCCAACTTGATGATTACATTCGTCGTTACTCTTTTTGCAATTTCTAAAAATAACATTGTCTTCAATTTTTTGTTGTGCATCAGTCTCTATCAACCTCTCTTCAAGTTCCTGATTGTCATCTTTTCCTTTCTTCTTCACAACCTTTTCTAAACTAATTGTTCCTCCTTGGACTGAATTCTCTTTATAAATCTTTGTTCTACTATCTTCCATAGTACACTCTTTAGTAAGAGTCCTTTCCATTAATGTTTTACTATGCCCTTCCAAGACAATTTCTTGTCCATTAACTATCAATACAGGTTCATAATTTTTGAATAAAAATTGAAGAAATAATCCCATTACCTCAAGTGTTTTCACTACATGTATACTCTTTCTTGCTCCTATCATAAGGTTATGTTCATACCTCTCTTATACTTCTCCTTTTGCAATCTGCAATTTCCTCTTGTCTTCAGACTGTCTGCCATCTTTTTGCCAAGTCTTACTAGATTCATCATCCTCAGAATCCTTAGTAGTCTTCAACATTTGTCCATCTTTAGTGTCTTTGAATGCATTTTCAATCAAGAACTGTTCTATTACAACCATCTCTTCTAATAGTTTTATTTCTTCAGCAACTTGCATAAACATATATTCTAAAGGTTGTTCATCACCTACATACATACGCAAATTATCAGTTTCAAAAATACTAGGCTCTTCTTTCTTTGATGTTTCAATCATCGCATCTCTCTATTGATCCAAACATGTCCAACAGTTCAGAAAATCATCAATGCTTCTTTCTTCAGCAAGGTAATCTTCTTGCTCAGGTCTATAATAGTCATCTTCCATCTCTAACTCAGCTGCTCTGAGTTCTTCTCTTAATTTGATATACATTCTCCTCTTTATCTATTTCTACAACAACTTCCACTTTATCTTCTTTCTTATCATAGTCCAACCATAACTTTGGTCCTTTTCACATTTTTCTAGCAACATTATTATGGTATCCACGCTTTCAATTTTACAATGTACCTGTTAAATATCTCTTGACTCATCTCCTCTCCTTTTCCATTTTCCTTGGAATCTTTATTTCTTCTATTGTGGCTTCTCTCTGAACCCCTACTATGACTATCATTATTCATTTCCTTGTTATCTCTATGAACTCCACTCTCTATGAGTTGCACTAAGTGTTATAGACATTTTTTGGCACTTCAACCCCAATCACAAATGTCCATAAACTGAGGGTTCTTAAGTCCCTAAAAGTGTTGCTTCACAGCCTAAAGGAACAAGGTCAACTGATTACATCATCTCCCAAAAGTTCTCCACTGAAATCTGCTCATAAATGGTCAAAACTGGACCATACTGAAAGCTCAATGCAGAGGGTGCGATGCATATCACCTTCCCAATGTACAGGGTGCAATGCATACTGTTTTTCTCCTCTGTAGGGTGCGATGGTCGGGAATGGACAAATGGCAGGGACAAAATGCGAGGTGGAAGATCATGGAATCTTCCAGAAGCTTCCCCTCTGACACTTGCCTCTCTATTTTCGACCAGGATGAGTAAGAGATCATCATTCTCCAAGTGGAAGCAGGAACTATCAGAGAGAGGACACTAATCAAGATCCCAGAAGATGACTCACCTCTCTGTAATCATCTATATATGGATCCCTCATCACAGAGATCCAGAGGCTAGAATTTTGTAACTTATAGAGAAGTGTTGTTGGTATTCTGGTGTACATTCACAGTGTTCGGTGATTTAGCTTTGCTTGAGGTGAAGAAGGGCTTCTTAGTTGGAGGATGATGCTGGGTCAAAGCACATGGTTGTAATCTTCCTACTACTTTTCATCTGAATAAAGCTATTCTTGTTTCCTTCCATATTCTTGTGTACCTGTTTATATATGCTTGTATATGGTTAATGCACATCTGGTCCTGCATTATTTATGAACTTAGATCCTTTTTTCTTGCATAGTAGTATGATTCTGTGATTCTACAGGTCCTTTTGAAGCTGAGCAGACAAAGAGCAAGCAGTAAAACTCGAATGAGAGGAAATCGAGCGCAAGACTCAAGTTGGCCTTCTTGGTTCTCCTCTCATCTATTTTCATAAAAGGAATCAATAGTAAACTTTGATTGTTTGTTTCTAAGATAGCCACCCATCTTAGTGGGAATAGTAGCATCCGTGTGGACACTATTCCTGTATAACACTATCTTGATCCATTAATGAGAAAATGACCCATGAGTAGCACAATAGGATCCCTTCGGGGTTGCATATCTCTAGGGTGACTCAAATTCGGTTGTCCTTGACTGGAACATGTAAGGGAATCTAATCTTCTGAGTGTGTGAAGTGGTCCCGAGAGTCGTATTTTCTTCGACGGCATGGATATCGAAGAAAAATTCGAGCAGTTGTCAAATTTGGCCTTTAGATATATTGTGCAACTCAATTTTATACATGGGACCTTTGGAGAATTTAAATTTTTCATTTTCATGATGTTTTTTGCTGGAAACTCTTCACCTATACACTCTACTTAATGACTTTGGGTTCCATTTGGAGTGTACAAACGTGTGTGTGATTTTACATTGTTAACAATGTGGTTGTCACTGATGCCAACCTAAGTGGCACCAAAAGATGCCCCACCTTTTTTGACCAAAAGGACATGAAAATAATGGTTTCTCTAGTCAAGACCACCTTTATTGGATTCTCCTTGTCAAGTTGATTATGATGATATATGGCACATCATAAGGGTCCTCAATATTTGTGAGATATGTTTGTTTAAATATGAATCACCCATATTATAGGTTAAGCCCTCCCAACAAGGTGATATGGCAGCTTGTCATTGACTCATGGGCTTAGAAGAAACTCATTATGGTTGGAGGGATGATAATCAAAAGATAAATTATTTCAAATTTGATTTGGCTCCAAACAATAAAATTTGAAATTAAAATTTCATTCTCCCTCCATCAAGTCAGCCTCATTTGATTTTTGGCTCCAATCAAAATTTAATTTTGAATTTCATTATTTTCCCTCCTAAATGCAAGTCGACTACTTGCAAATATGGCTCTTCAAAAACTATATAAAGGCTCACATATCCCTGATCAAGGCATGAATATAATGCTAATCCAAGTGTACTAAAGTCCTGCAATCTCATACAACCTTGAGGAGATTTGAAGATCTGATGAGAAGGAAACTTTGAAAAGGATTTTGGGTATGTAGTTAATCTTCTTGAGTTATGACTTGGTAAGGGTTTCATTAAGCTCATTTGCAGGCAGTTTTAAGGTAATATGTATGTTAATAAAGGATCAAATACATCTGCAAGTCTGAAACAATCAAGGGATTTACTACATCTTTAGCTTTTGGCCCTCTATAGGGAAAATAACTTAGCACTTTGTAGACATTTGAAACTCCATTTTGAAGTAAGCACGAGGTTTAAATCTACTTAGGGTTCTCACAATACCTATGGACTTGAATTTCATTTGAATAATGGCACCTAGACTCATTGAGAAGTAATATTGGCGCACATTCTAAGGAGGAAAAGAGGGTTATCTCAGCCCCACACATGTCTTATATTCTCCAATGCTCAAGAAAGATATGAAAATTTTCCCTAGGTCACCTCTTTGAGACTAAATTTTCTAGCATGTAGAAACCCCAAATTTATTGGACTATATTTTCGAAAATATAGCAAATCAAGATATGAAATTTATACAATAAGTTCAACAAGATTTAGACTCCACATGGTAAAAATTTTATCTTCTGAAGCCTTGCAGAAAAAGAAAAAGAAAAAAATAAATAAATAAATAAATTATACCGAAAATGCCATGATGGCATGTTGAAGTAGCAAAGCCCTAAGATCCGAAGTTTTGATACCAATGTTATGTAACTAGATCACAAAGAAAAAAAAAGATAGAACAACGACTTGAGAATAAGCCTCTTGTCACTGGGAATAGTGTCCACTCGGATGCTGCTATTCCCACTAAGATGGGTGGCTATCTTAGAAACAAACAAGTAAAGTCTACTCTCGTTTTCCTTTATGAAAATAGAAAAGAGGAGAACCAAGAAGACCAACCTTAGTCTTGCGCTTGATTTCCTCTCCTTCTTGATAGAGCTTCGCCACTTCTTCTTCGTCTGCCTAGCTTCAAAGAGCACCTGTGGAATCACAGCAACATACTACTATCGAAGAAACAAAGATCTATATTCATAAATAACACAGGACCAGATGTGTGTTAACCATACAAAAGCATATATAAACAAGTACACAAGAATATGGAGGAAAACTTGAATAGCTTTATTAAGATGAAAAGTAGCAAGAGGATTACAACCATATGTT
>APFE030085175.1:13918-24382 GCA_000404065.3 Pinus taeda
CAGGAGGGCCTTAATGAATCCCACATCAATGACATGGAATGAAGCAAATGATTTTGGAGGTGAAAACAATCTGACGATATAGGGTTCAGGGTGGCGGTCTGGAAGGAATGGAGCATGAATGTATTGCAGTGGGTGAGACACAGGTGAATTGTCTGAATGACTTATCTTGAACATTTCGGCGACACTGACAATGGATTGGTAGCGTTAACCCCAAAGATGGATGGTGTGATGGACCAATGGTGATGACCAGTGAATGAAACAACCCAACCCAGCATGGATGTGAAAGGAAAGTGTCATGTTCAAGAGCGACTTGCTACCAATAAAGTTTATTCAAGTTTTTCTTCCCAATTTTCCCCAATCATTACTGACCAGTACCTCTTTATTTTTGTCAAGCTTGAGGAGGATAACATATGCTTGTTCTATAATTCCGCCCTTCAGGCGAACCTGTCGTTATATTTTAGCGAGCCTAGCGACAGTGAAACTCGTTCTCGTCCATGCGGATGAGTTTGTCGCTATTTGGTTTTAACAAGTTTAACGACAAAGATAACTCGGTCCCTTTCAATTTTAGAGAGTCTGAAAGGAACAGAAAGGAGACTCCAACGTTCTTTTTCATCATGCAATCCCTTAAGTTTGAAAAATCGTAAAATAATACAAAAGGGATGAATTTTTGATAGTTTTAACGAGCCGAACAAGACAAGTGCTCGATCATTTTGTGTAATAATCCCTCAGGTCCAAAAAGATTAAAATCTAGAGGAGGGATATCACTTCCGATGACTTTAACGAGCTGGAGAGGCCAATCGCTCAGAAATCTTTTCATATTTTACGAGTCAGGTGAAAAGAGCTTAAAGAAGACTCGTTTTCGAGGAACGAGTGATGGTTTCGGGTAGCAGTTGATTCCAGGTAAGATTTGGAATTTTCCAATCACAGTAGTGTCAAAAGGATGGCGAATAGAATCACTCTTCGCAGATGTTCCTCGAAGGGGTAAACAATCATATGGGGGTGAATGATCGGCTAAAAATAGAGTGGAGGTGATGATGAGAACACGACCAAGGCTCAAAAGCTGGCGATAAAGCATTCAAAATGGTTATTTACCGGTTCATTTTTTTAATGAGATTAAACGCTGGGGGAAACATTTGCTCATGACTTATGCTTATTTTTTTAACAAGCTTGAACTATGCGCTAAAACTACTCATGGGGGGTTTATTTTTTAATGAGCTTGAACCCTACGATAACATTGGTCGCGATGATGGTCATTGAGTCTTTGATTCACCATTAGCATTTTGTTCTTTCAAAGATTGTACTACCTGTTCATTTGCTTCATCAAACTGATTAGAAACGAAAACATATGCCTGATAAATGAGTTAAGAACACTAGTATTTTACTTGAATTACGTGCATGGTAGATTAAAAGTGGCTTTTACCTCTCATTTTACCATTTCATTTGAATTTGGTTTGTTGAAGCTCTGGAGGGGCTTTTCCCCCCTGATTTTCACCAGCAGATTCTGAGAGATTTTGTGGATGATTCTCAATGTCGTTTGGACCAGGTAGGAGCTAAACTTGTGCTCTTCAATTGCATGCCTTTCATTTTGGATACTGAGCTTGTTTCCTTGTTCTGCTGAGCCTCTGGGGTTTGAAGAACTCGCCCTGGGACCATCGCACCCTTCCTTAATCGAAAGGTGCGATGCATACTGATCTTCTCACTGACTAGTCAGTATGCATTGCTCCAGTACACTTACTGGGGTGCGATGGGCGCAGGGAAGAAAGTTTTTGCATAGTTTCCTCATGGATTTTTGTCTGTTTTTTACCAAAAGAAGATCCTGACTCTTCTCTTGTTGGTTTTTCAGAGATTCATCGGAGCAAAATGGTTGTTACATGGGTATAACGCGAGCATGAAGAAGAGGATGATGTTGCTTTACATGATCCAGGCACAGTAGTTGCATTGCGGAACTGTGTCTTGTTGAAGTTTTTCTGTATCTCTAGCATGAGGCAACAAATCAGTTTGTTGCAATATTTCCTCAATGCCTGGGATCCTATCAACCAGGTGTTCCAGATTAGGGGTAAATCGATCCCCTTGACAGTCATGGATGTCTATTTTCTAACCAGTTTATCGAGGCATGGCGCCCCTCTCTCATTATCAGGCTCCGCCCATGGGGGTGAGTCCGTGAAGGAGTACATTCACCAGCACTACAGAGAGGGATCTCAGCTGAGTACGGATGACAAGATCAATATCTGAGATGTCACTGACCGGCCCTTGCAGACCATTCTGTTCACTTTTGCTAGACTGGTTGGTAGTTCTACTCTTCACATAGCTAACAGGTCTTATATGCAGTATGCTTTGGAATGCCTTGAACCGTAGGTGTTCAATTGGTGTGATGCAGTACTCTCTGTGATGAAAGAACAATTGACCAAGGTGAAAAGCGGAAGATCCAAGAACTTTGGTTACGGTTCTATTTTCACCGCTTTCACCTTGGAGAGAATCCGACTGATGCAGCCGCAATACATTTCACTTGGCCTACCTCCACCGAATGAACCACGGATGCTGAGATGGGTTGACCTCATGTCTCGGCATGCTGGCCAGCCCCAGATTTCTTTTTCTGAGACCTTCTTCGAGAGGTTCGATCGTCAGGAGATGGTTTATGCCAGGTTCCCATATGCTGGTATGGATTTCCAAGGTGACCCTGATTTGGTGTTGTCGGTTGGCGAGCAATGGGGTGCTATGGGTAATTCTTCTTACCATATCTCTGTTCATTGTTCTTTATAATGTTCTTATGTTTTTTTATCAAGACTAATCAAAACTCATGTGCTCATGCAGACATTGGACCAGTTCGACCGGTAGTACGCCGCAGAGACCCAACGGCTGCTCTAGCGGGAGAGGCTGTTGGGAGGGCCATCCTTCGCGACCTTGATGTGGTCGAGACTCTTTCAGCACTACAGGACCAGATCGAGGTTCTTACCCTTGGTATCCCAGATGTGAGGACCGACGAGTTGCCTTTGCGGTTGTAGCGACATACTACTGGAGTGCTGAGTCGATGGACTAGGCTTTTATGCATGATTACATAGGCGGTGACTTGTTATTACCAGCATCATTAGACTAGGGTGCCCCCTAGCATTTTGAGTTTTGGGTCATTTGACTGATTTTTTGTTGGTTACAGAACATTATGTAAAGACTATAAACAGTTATGAAATATATTTTTGATTTTCGGAGCTTTATTTTGGTTAAGTTACATGATCCTGCTGCATATATTGATGTGATGCTTCTTTTTATAAATGTCGCAAATGTCTATCTAACACATAATTTTCCAATGAGTCTGTTAATGTGTTTAAACTTCTGGAAATATGTTGATATTGGATGAAATCGAACTATCTTTCCAAAATTTTGACCCTTAGGAACATGTGATAGATAGCTGGGTTTCGTACGAAATAGATGCCAGTGAGTTGTAGAATGACGAGCTGTGAGTCTAGCCTAACGAGCTGTGAGTCTAGCGTGACGACAAGTCGGCATATGCCATGTGTGATGGCATCAGAAAGGAGTTCTATCAATGCAATGTACTCAGCGATATTGTTCATAGACCGACCAATACACACTCCTCTGAAACTTACTAACTCGTCGCTGGGATTGAAAATGGCCCATGCCGCAAAAGACAGTTTCCGTGAACTATGACTTGCTCCGTCAGCGTAACCAACAAATGATTCCAGTAGGTTTGACATCTACAATGAATGTAAAAAGTGGATTACTTAACCAAACTAAATGCTATTGGCGAAAACAAAAATGTAACAAAAGCATGAGGACTACTATGCGAAATCAAGCATAGTAACGCTTGAGGTACAACCCGTTGCGAGGTTGCGCCAGTGGAATCCCATCATAGTCCATCAACTCGTAGGCTCCTTTTGCTAATACTCACTTAACAATATAGGGACCCATCCATAATGATTTGAATTTCCCTGCTCCCAACTTATCAGATTCCTGGTCGTAAAGTAAGACCAGGTCACCTTCTAAGAAGACGCGAGGTTTGACATTCTTGTCGAAATGTGCTTTGACTTGTTTCTTATGAGCTTCGTTAGCCGAAGCTACATCACGACGGGTTTCATCCAATTGGAGTAGTTCCAAGAAATGAGCCTCTTCTTCTGAGGTTCCAGGGAGAAGGTCAACTGTGAGTTTGAGGGACAAGATTTCACATTGAACCGGTAAGATTGCTTCCAGACCGTACACAAGTTAAAAAGGTGTGAACCCGGTTGCATTTGTTACCGATGTCCGGTATGCCCACAAGGCCGAGTATAGGATTAGGTGCCAATCTCGTTTGTGGACTCCGATCATCCTTTGTAGCATGCGCTTTAGGACTTTGTTGATTGCCTCAACCTATCCGTTAGCTTGCAGATAGTACGGAGTAGAGCTATTGTGGGAAAGTCCTAATTTGGCAGCCAACTCAACCATCATGTGATTGCGAAAATGCGATCCATGATCTGTGACTATGGCCCGTGGAATGCCGAATTTGGAGACTACGTGATTAAAAAAGAAAAGGGTAATCGTTTCGTCGTTGTTGTTTAATGTAGGCATCGCCTCGGCCCATTTGGTAAAATAGTCTACCACGACTATTATATACCCATGCCCCCCGGTCGAGGTGGGGTTACATGTCATGAAATCTATTCCCCATCTGGCGAATGGCCCAACAACTACTACTGGTTGCAGCGATGTGAGTGGTCTTCTGGTTTTGCTATCGAAAATTTGGCAAGCATGGCAACTTCTAACTGTGGTTATGCAATCTTTGAACATTGTTGGCCAAAAGTATCATGCTCGCAAAAAATTTTGTGCCGTAGCATAACCAGAATGATGCCCCTCCCATGCGCCTAAATGGCAGTCATTTAGGACTTTTTTGGCCTCCTCATGGGTGAGGCACCTCCGCAGAACAGTATCGATACCACGACGATAAAGAGTATCACCGACGATCACGTAGTCTTTTGCTTGGTATCGAATACGTCGTTGTTCGGAGTGTGAGGTATTAGACCTATATGTTTGTGTTTGGAGATAAATGATTATATATCCGTACCACAGATCGCTTGAAGATATTAGAAACAAATTTTCATCCACGATTGCTTCTTCGGATGTTGCATCGTTGGACGACGATGGGAGATTGCATAGTAACTCCGCGAATACCAGGGCTTTCTTTGATTTGGATTTTTTGAATTCCAAATCAAACTCTTGTAGAATTGCTATCCATTTTGAATATTTGCCCCCCAACAACTGTCGCGACAATATATAAGTCATAGGTTGCAATCTGATAAAATGGTAGTTTTCCTGAAGAGAACGTAGTGTCGAAATCTCTGTATCGCTTGAACAGCTGCGAGGGCGAGCTTTTCAACATAGAAGTATTTCATTTCCGTATCATTTAAGTTTCGGCTTAAATAATATATAGGATGTTCAATTCCATTGTCTTCTTGAATTAAAACCATTGCTATGGTCGTATCTGCTGCAGCCAGATACAGGTTAAAATATTTTTGGTAATCAGGAGCATACATTAATGATGCTTGTATTAGAGATTTATTTAAAGCATCAAAGGAGGCTTGCATGACCTGGTCCCAAATGAAGGGTACTTCCTTTTTCAATAGATGAGTATAACCTTTAGCTAGTTCGTCGTAATTTGGAATGAACCTCCTGAGGAAATTTGCTTTCCCTTGGAGTTTCTGAATCTAAAGTAAGTTTGAAGGTGGAGGCAAATCGATGATTGCCTGAACCTTGCAAGGGTCAAGACGAATCCCATCCTTTGAGACTACGAAGCCAAGTAAATGACCAGAACTGACACAAAACACACATTTGTGCGGATTGAGTCGTCTCTTGTAATGTCGGCAACGTAGAAATATCGCTCTCAAATGGCGCGGATGATCGGTCCGCTTTTGCGAATGCGCTGGGAGATCATCGAGATAAGGTTGAACGATGTTTTTGATGTCATAGAAAGCATAGTTCATTGCTCTCTGAAAAGTTGCCCCTGCGTTCTTCAAACCAAAGGGTAGCTTGCGATATGCGAATGTGCCCCATGGACAACTGAATGCAGTCTTTGACTGGTCCTGTGGGCGGATATTTATTTGATTATACCCGGAAAATCCATCCATAAATGAAAAGATTTCTCATCCAACGCATTCATCAATTATCTAGTCGATAAAGGGTGTAGGGTAGTTTTCTTTTGGACAAGCTTGATTTACATCCCTGTAATCGACGCACACTCTAATCGTTCCTTGTTTTTTCATCACAGGAACAATATTCGATACCCAATCGGTTAGAGGAACGGGGTAAATGAAACCAGCATGGAGGAGTTTTTCAACTTATGCCTTGATGGCAACGGCTTTCTTGGGGTGCACCCACCTTAGCCGTTGTCGTACCAGTTTGACATTTGGATACATCTTAATTTCATGTTCAACTATGCTCGAGTCAATACCTGGCATTTCATCATATGACCAAGCAAAGACATCTCTAAACTCATGAAAGAGAGTGCTATATATTTCCAGTTCTGAAGAAGAACAAGATTTTCCAACATGAATATTCTCTACAACATCTGTTTTAGTTGAGATATTTATGGTAGTAGTCTCTTTGATATTGGATAGGTTTCTCTTGGAATTCACCATATTTACAGTATTCGTCAGGAAGTCAAATACTGAAGGATGGTGTAGGTTGCCGGAATTATCTTCTTTCCAGTTCAGAAGATGGGAACGATGGTGGTAATCTTCCCATGGTGCCCCATCAATCATCATCGATTGAATGATTCCTTCGTCTGTAGAATGTACTTGTCACCAAGGATCTGAAGGGGTACCATATTCTTTAGACCTATCTATCCAAATGCTTGATGAGCATTGATGCTGGTTTGCCTCCCATGCTGAAAACATTGATTGATATAATATTTCCAGTGGGGTTAGAGGCAAAACTTGCTCCTGATCCATTTCAACATCGTTTTCTGATATCTTTTGAATGGAAGATATCATATTGCAGGTTCCTACATTAGCCACTTCCGCCAAATTTGTTGGAGGCGGTAGGGTAAAGGTTCCCATTAATGTGGGGTCTTTTAGTAGGCCTACTCTGATATTGTGAAGCATTATAGGGCTTCCATGGATCATCGGAATGCTTCCCGTAACTTGCGAACTGTTGGGGAGAAAAGTTTGTTGGTCGATGATTGTAATTCCTCCTTGGGAAGGAAATGCAATTTTCCTAAAGTAGGTCGACACAACGGCTGCCATGGCATATATCCAGGGTCTTCCCAGTAGGATGTTGTAATCGAGGTTTCCGTCGATGACTTCAACATCGATTTCTACTGTTTTCCCCCCAGTTCGACTTGCAAGTTACTTAGTATCCCATACGGGGTGTATATTCGTCCATCAAATGCTTTCAATGTCATCGATGATTGCGACAAGGACGAAGACCCTAGAGTTTTCCAGCAACTCATCAACATGATACATGTGGATGCCCCCTCATCAATAATTATTCTATGAACAGTTTTTTTGAGGGCTTTCACTTGGATGAGGAAAGCTAGTTGAGCTGGTAACTGAGGGTCGTATCCTTTGTGATTAAAAGATACAAGATTGGAATTTGTTGGGTCAATCCCACCTATTGCTGATAATAAATCCTGCTTTTGGGAGGGACAATTTTTTAGTACCTCAAGAGTCGACGTCGCTGATGGCGATTGGGCTAAATCCTCCACTATATTATAGTGTTGTGCTGCTCGGGCACGAGGATTAAACGTTGATTTGTGTACTACTCCCTTTGGCGGTTTTATTGTTAATTCAGGAATGATGGTGCACAAACTCGGTCGAAGTTGTTGTTGAACTACTAAGGTTGATCAATTATCCTTGTTGTTTCAACATCTGTGGATTCCCGTAATCTTTACTCCTTGTCGATATGAGAGCATCATTTAGTTGCTTTGAAACTGACAACATTAGCACTTGGGACGGGGAAGCATTTTCGCTAGCAACCAGATTTGTTCCTGGGTTTGGAAATGGATCCGTCAATACAGCCGAGGTTTTTGAACTTTTGAAAGATTTTCTAAGTTCTTCTTTATATGGACAGTCTCTGGTCCAGTGATCCTCGTCACATATATGACATGGAGTTTTTGGTTTCCCATTCCCAGAAGGGTTTGTAGAAGATTTTTTAGGAGATGTGTCCTCCTGGTTTTTCTTCTTCCCTTATTTTTTCTTCTTTCCTCCTGGGCGCTTGGGTTCTTTGCCTTTGTCTGTCGACACGGCATTTACTTCCGAGGCTAGAAGTTCCTCATTTGCATTTTGACTCGAAACCGTGCAGGCCTTTTTCGATGTAGCCTTCGCGGTTTTAGTGCTTGTCGTACCTATCACACCATCACTGGCATGAGAGTCTTTGTTTGATTTAGGAGGCGAAGGAACTGAAAATTCTGGTCTAGGAGCATCAAGGATTTTATCGTAGAGCGTGCCAGACTGAGTATAGATCAAATCTAGATATTGTGCACGAGCAATAACTTGATCTTTGGTGACGACTCCTCCCTTTGCCATGTCTTCTGTAATAGCGAGTAACAGTGACTTAATAAACCATTCAGCCAATAGTTGATCAGGAACATATGTTTTTACCATTCTACGATGATGTAGCCACTCATGAATATGATTGGATATGTGAGTGGACGTCGTTTGTTTGAAATTGGTAAGTAGCTCAGTTCCTATTTCGTACCTTATAAGTAACTGAAAATGGGTGAAAAAGGTTGTGGCTAGGGTACTGAAGTTATCAAACGAAGCTCTAGGCAGTTCAATATATCACTTTGTTGCTGGACCAGTTAACGTGCGCTGAAAGAGGCAAAGCCTGGCCGAATCATCATTGAGAGTGTTTGATGAACACCATAGATGAAAGGTCATCACATGATTCGACGGGTCTTCGCCCGGATTTCCATTAAATTTAGGAATATCAGACTGAAGTTTATGCGGAATCGCCAGCCACCAAGGGGCGTAGGCAATTAGATCGTTCATTAGGCAACTCAGATCCGGTAATTCTAAATTTGCCACGAAAGGCAACTGTTGATTCAGGCTTGGTTGAGCATACCCAGGATAAGATGGAATTGTTTGAGCAGTCGGCCTTTGCATACCAACATAATGCATTTGATGTTGGTAACTTTGGTAAGGTTGATGGGCATAACCATTATGATATGGTTGATACGGCTGCCCATTACTTGCAAAGACCTGTTGCTCATATCCTTGGTAAGCCTGCTAGAATTGCAGTTGTTGGTATTGCACCAGCCATGGTTGTGAAGTCATGGGCTATTGTCCAGTACTGACTGTTTGACCAAGATGGGGGTTGGTGTTCCCCGTTTGAACCTGTGCCATTCCACTAGTTGGTTATTGTGGTTGTGTCATGGGTACAAGAGTTTGTTGCATTACAACCTACGAAACTTGAGGTTGCAATACAACTGGTGACACTTGTGCTTGCGATACTGCCAAAATAGCCGGCGTAGTGCGGGTGTTTTTCATAGGTAAACTTTGTTGTATTGAGCATACAACTCTTGGTTGTTGAGACAGGATTGGCACCCAACCGCTAGTTGTGATTCCAGCATAACCCAAATTTTGTTGTGAAAGGAAGGCAATGAAAGGGTATACGGCCCTCCATATGATGGTAATCCAGTACTCAAAGGAATGATTTGCCTTTGGGGACCAGTTTGCCCAAATTGACCTTATGACGGATCAATTTGTTGAGACTCAACATAAGAGATCCCAGATATAATTCCAGAAGAAAAAACGGGAACAGTCCATATTGTCGAGATAGCCCCTGGATGGACTCCATCCAGTGATTGAAAGCTGGTTGGGACAGATGGCATGCCGGCGAACATTCTCGGAATAGCAAAAGGAGCTTCTGCTATGGTTGTGTCAGGTAACATAGTCCTTAATGTTGACAGTTGTTCAGACATATTAAGCCTATCCAAAAGATTCCTCAGCGATCCTTCAGGAACTTCCAATGGCAGGTGAATATCTTCTGATGAAGAAGGATACAGGGCGATCCCTGCTCCAAGATGTGTTGGAGTGCCAGATGGAGGATCTTCCACAATCTCTTCTATGGCAATCAATCCGGGAGGAAGAGGTAGACCGTCAGGTCCGTAAAATATTTCTAGTGCCGGAGAAGATGTAAGTTCTGCAGCAACAGACGGTTGGGTAGTAACACCTTCTGAATTGGCTGTAGATGGAGCCGGTTCAGGAATAGAAGTGTTAACCGTCACACTAGGATCAACTGTAATGTCCTTTTGCTATTGCGGAATTTCTTCTGTAGAGGCAGGGATACCAGAAATGTTCGGAGTAACCGGAATCTCTGAGGATGTTGGAGTGCTTGCTCCAACCAACCTAGGGGACTTTGATCCGGTTAAACGAGTTCGCTTCGTCCGGAATGGTTTCTCTTCCGGAGACAACGACGGTTGACTCGTAAGTCTCCACGAACGACGGGGTTTTGATTGACTTTCTTCCACAATTGCGGATTACTTGA